>CAWWDY010001350.1:0-40577 GCA_963942605.1 Poecilus cupreus
AAGAAACATGAATTTGTCAGTTTGAATAGTTCAAAACAGCGTTTTTCTATGTTTTTGCAAGTTTAAAACAGCAGTTTTATCGTGATTTCACAAAAATCCACCGTTTTCGAACGAAAGAAACCTGAATTTATCAGTTTGAATAGTTAAAAACAGCGTTTTTTCTATGTTTTTGCAAGTTTAAAACAGCAATTTTATCGTCATTTCTCATAAATCGCCGTTTCGCACGAAAGAAACCTGAATTTATCAGTTTGAATAGTTAAAAACAGCGTTTTTCTATGTTTTTGCAAGTTTAAAACAGCAATTTTATGGTCATTTCTCATAAATCGCCGTTTCACACGAAAGAAACCTGAATTTATCAGTTTGAATAGTTAAAAACAGCGTTTTTCTATGTTTTTGCAAGTTTAAAACAGCAATTTTATCGTCATTTCTCATAAATCGCCGTTTCACACGAAAGAAACATGAATTTGTCAGTTTGAATAGTTCAAAACAGCGTTTTACTATGTTTTTGCAAGTTTAAAACAGCAATTTTATCGTCATTTCTCATAAATCGCCAATTCACACAAAAGAAACATGAATTTGTCAGTTTGAATAGTTCAAAACAGCGTTTTTCTATGTTTTTGCAAGTTTAAAACAGCAGTTTTATCGTGATTTCACAAAAATCCACCGTTTCGAACGAAAGAAACCTGAATTTATCAGTTTGAATAGTTAAAAACAGCGTTTTTCTATGTTTTTGCAAGTTTAAAACAGCAATTTTATCGTCATTTCTCATAAATCGCCGTTTCACACGAAAGAAACATGTCAGTTTGAATAGTTCAAAGCAGCGTTTTTACTATGTTTTTGCAAGTTTAGAACAGCAATTTTATCGTCATTTCTCATAAATCGCCGTTTCACACGAAAGAAACATGAATTTGTCAGTTTTAATAGTTCAAAACAGCGTTTTTCTATGTTTTTGCAAGTTTAAAACAGCAGTTTTATTGTGATTTCACAAAAATCCACAGTTTCGAACGAAAGAAACCTGAATTTATCAGTTTGAATAGTTAAAAACAGCGTTTTTCTATGTTTTTGCAAGTTTAAAACAGCAATTTTATCGTCATTTCTCATAAATCGCCGTTTCGCACGAAAGAAACCTGAATTTATCAGTTTGAATAGTTAAAAACAGCGTTTTTCTATGTTTTTGCAAGTTTAAAACAGCAATTTTATCGTCATTTCTCATAAATCGCCGTTTCACACGAAAGAAACATGAATTTGTCAGTTTGAATAGTTCAAAACAGCGTTTTTCTATGTTTTTGCAAGTTTAAAACAGCAGTTTTATCGTGATTTCACAAAAATCCACCGTTTCGAACGAAAGAAACCTGAATTTATCAGTTTGAATAGTTAAAAACAGCGTTTTTCTATGTTTTTGCAAGTTTAAAACAGCAATTTTATCGTCATTTCTCATAAATCGCCGTTTCACACGAAAGAAACATGAATTTGTCAGTTTGAATAGTTCAAAACAGCGTTTTACTATGTTTTTGCAAGTTTAAAACAGCAATTTTATCGTCATTTCTCATAAATCGCCGTTTCACACGAAAGAAACATGAATTTATCAGTTTGAATAGTTGAAAACAGCGTTTTTCTATGTTTTTGCAAGTTTAAATCAACAATTTTATCGTCATTTCTCATAAATCGCCGTTTCACACGAAAAAACATGAAATTATCAGATGAAATAGTTGAAAACAGCGTTTTTCTATGTTTTAGCATGTTTAAAACAGCAATTTTATCGTCATTTCTCATAAATCGCCATTTCACACGAAAGAAACATGAATTTGTCAGTTTGAATAGTTCAAAACAGCGTTTTACTATGTTTTTACAAGTTTAAAACAGTAATTTTATCGTCATTTCTCATAAATCGCCGTTTCACACGAAAGAAACATGAATTTGTCAGTTTGAATAGTTCAAAACAGCGTTTTTCTATGTTTTTGCAAGTTTAAAACAGCAGTTTTATCGTGATTTCACAAAAATCCACCGTTTCGAACGAAAGAAACCTGAATTTATCAGTTTGAATAGTTAAAAACAGCGTTTTTTCTATGTTTTTGCAAGTTTAAAACAGCATTTTTAACGTCATTTCTCATAAATCGCCGTTTCACACGAAAGAAACATGAATTTATCAGTTTGAATAGTTGGAAACAGGGTTTTTCTATGTTTTTGCAAGTTTAAAACAGCAGTTTTATCGTCATTTCTCATAAATCGCCGTTTCACAAGAAAGAAACATGAATTTATCAGTTTGAATAGTTGAAACAGCGTTTTTTCTATGTTTTTGCAAGTTTAAAACAGCAATTTTATCGTCATTTCTCATAAATCGCCGTTTCACACGAAAGAAACATGAATTTGTCAGTTTGAATAGTTCAAAACAGCGTTTTTCTATGTTTTTGCAAGTTTAAAACAGCAATTTTATCGTCATTTCTCATAAATCACACGAAAGAAACATGAATTTGTCAGTTTGAATAGTACAAAACAGCGTTTTTCTATGTTTTTGCAAGTTTAAAACAGCAATTTTATCGTCATTTCTCATAAATCGCCGTTTCACACGAAAGAAACATGAATTTGTCAGTTTGAATAGTTCAAAACAGCGTTTTACTATGTTTTTGCAAGTTTAAAACAGCAGTTTTATCGTGATTTCACAAAAATCCACCGTTTCGAACGTAAGAAACCTGAATTTATCAGTTTGAATAGTTAAAAACAGCGTTTTTCTATGTTTTTGCAAGTTTAAAACAGTAATTTTATCGTCATTTCTCATAAATCGCCGTTTCACACGAAAGAAACATGAATTTGTCAGTTTGAATAGTTCAAAACAGCGTTTTTTCTATGTTTTTGCAAGTTTAAAACAGCAATTTTATCGTCATTTCTCATAAATCGCCGTTTCACACGAAAGAAACATGAATTTGTCAGTTTGAATAGTTCAAAACAGCGTTTTACTATGTTTTTGCAAGTTTAAAACAGCAATTTTATCGTCATTTCTCATAAATCGCCAATTCACACAAAAGAAACATGAATTTGTCAGTTTGAATAGTTCAAAACAGCGTTTTTCTATGTTTTTGCAAGTTTAAAACACATTTATCGTGATTTCACAAAAATCCACCGTTTCGAACGAAAGAAACCTGAATTTATCAGTTTGAATAGTTAAAAACAGCGTTTTTCTATGTTTTTGCAAGTTTAAAATAGCAATTTTATCGTCATTTCTCATAAATCGCCGTTTCACACGAAAGAAACATGAATTTGTCAGTTTGAATAGTTCAAAACAACGTTTTACTATGTTTTTGCAAGTTTAAAACAGCAATTTTATCGTCATTTCTCATAAATCGCCGTTTCACACGAAAGAAACATGAATATGTCAGTTTGAATAGTTCAAAACAGCGTTTTACTATGTTTTTGCAAGTTTAAAACAGCAATTTTATCGTCATTTCTCATAAATCGCCGTTTCACACGAAAGAAACATGAATTTGTCAGTTTGAATAGTTAAAAACAGCGTTTTTTTTTTGTTTTTGCAAGTTTAAAACAGCAATTTTATCGTCATTTCTCATAAATCGCCGTTTCACATGAAAGAAACATGAATTTGTCAGTTTGAATAGTACAAAACAGCGTTTTTCTATGTTTTTGCAAGTTTAAAACAGCAATTTTATCGTCATTTCTCATAAATCGCCGTTTCGCACGAAAGAAACCTGAATTTATCAGTTTGAATAGTTAAAAACAGCGTTTTTCTATGTTTTTGCAAGTTTAAAACAGCAATTTTATCGTCATTTCTCATAAATCGCCGTTTCACACGAAAGAAACATGAATTTGTCAGTTTGAATAGTTCAAAACAGCGTTTTTCTATGTTTTTGCAAGTTTAAAACAGCAGTTTTATCGTCATTTCTCATAAATCGCCGTTTCACACGAAAGAAACATGAATTTGTCAGTTTGAATAGTTCAAAACAGCGTTTTACTATGTTTTTGCAAGTTTAAAACAGCAATTTTATCGTCATTTCTCATAAATCGCCAATTCACACAAAAGAAACATGAATTTGTCAGTTTGAATAGTTCAAAACAGCGTTTTTCTATGTTTTTGCAAGTTTAAAACAGCAATTTTATCGTCATTTCTCATAAATCGCCGTTTCACACGAAAGAAACATGAATTTGTCAGTTTGAATAGTTCAAAACAGCGTTTTTCTATGTTTTTGCAAGTTTAAAACAGCAGTTTTATCGTGATTTCACAAAAGTCCACCGTTTCGAACGAAAGAAACCTGAATTTATCAGTTTGAATAGTTAAAAACAGCGTTTTTCTATGTTTTTGCAAGTTTAAAACAGCAATTTTATCGTCATTTCTCATAAATCGCCGTTTCACACGAAAGAAACATGAATTTGTCAGTTTGAATAGTTCAAAGCAGCGTTTTACTATGTTTTTGCAAGTTTAGAACAGCAATTTTATCGTCATTTCTCATAAATCGCCGTTTCACACGAAAGAAACATGAATTTGTCAGTTTTAATAGTTCAAAACAGCGTTTTTCTATGTTTTTGCAAGTTTAAAACAGCAGTTTTATTGTGATTTCACAAAAATCCACAGTTTCGAACGAAAGAAACCTGAATTTATCAGTTTGAATAGTTAAAAACAGCGTTTTTCTATGTTTTTGCAAGTTTAAAACAGCAATTTTATCGTCATTTCTCATAAATCGCCGTTTCACAAGAAAGAAACATGAATTTGTCAGTCTGAATAGTTCAAAACAGCGTTTTACTATGTTTTTGCATGTTTAAAACAGCAATTTTATCGTCATTTCTCATAAATCGCCGTTTCACACGAAAGAAACATGAATTTATCAGTTTGAATAGTTGAAAACAGCGTTTTTCTATGTTTTTGCAAGTTTAAAACAGCAATTTTATCGTCTTTTCTCATAAATCGCCGTTTCACACGAAAGAAACATGAATTTATCAGTTTGAATAGTTGAAAACAGCGTTTTTCTATGTTTTTGCAAGTTTAAAACAGCAATTTTATCGTTATTTCTCATAAATCGCCGTTTCACACGAAAGAAACATGAATTTGTCAGTTTAAATAGTTCAAAACAGCGTTTTTCTATGTTTTTGCAAGTTTAAAACAGCAATTTTATCGTCATTTCTCATAAATCGCCGTTTCACACGAAAGAAACATGAATTTGTCAGTTTGAATAGTTCAAAACAGCGTTTTTCTATGTTTTTGCAAGTTTAAAACAGCAATTTTATCGTCATTTCTCATAAATCGCCGTTTCACAAGAAAGAAACATGAATTTGTCAGTTTGAATAGTTCAAAACAGCGTTTTTCTATGTTTTTGCAAGTTTAAAACAGCAATTTTATCGTCATTTCTCATAAATCGCCGTTTCACACGAAAGAAACATGATTTTGTCAGTTTGAATAGTTCAAAACAGCGTTTTTACTATGTTTTTGCAAGTTTAAAACAGCAATTTTATCGTAATTTTTTATAAATCGCCGTTTCACACGAAAGAAACATGAATTTGTCAGTTTGAATAGTTCAAAACAGCGTTTTACTATGTTTTTGAAAGTTTAAAACAGCAATTTTATCGTCATTTCTCATAAATCGCCGTTTCACACGAAAGAAACATGAATTTGTCAGTTTGAATAGTTCAAAACAGCGTTTTACTATGTTTTTGCAAGTTTAAAACAGCAATTTTATCGTCATTTCTCATAAATCTCCGTTTCACAAGAAAGAAACATGAATTTGTCAGTTTGAATAGTTAAAAACAGCGTTTTTTTATGTTTTTGCAAGTTTAAAACAGCAATTTTATCGTCATTTCTCATAAATCGCCGTTTCACACGAAAGAAACATGAATTTGTCAGTTTGAATAGTTCAAAACAACGTTTTACTATGTTTTTGCAAGTTTAAAACAGCAATTTTATCGTCATTTCTCATAAATCGCCGTTTCACACGAAAGAAACATGAATATGTCAGTTTGAATAGTTCAAAACAGCGTTTTACTATGTTTTTGCAAGTTTAAAACAGCAATTTTATCGTCATTTCTCATAAATCGCCGTTTCACACGAAAGAAACATGAATTTGTCAGTTTGAATAGTTAAAAACAGCGTTTTTTTTTTTGTTTTTGCAAGTTTAAAACAGCAATTTTATCGTCATTTCTCATAAATCGCCGTTTCACACGAAAGAAACATGAATTTGTCAGTTTGAATAGTACAAAACAGCGTTTTTCTATGTTTTTGCAAGTTTAAAACAGCAATTTTATCGTCATTTCTCATAAATCGCCGTTTCGCACGAAAGAAACCTGAATTTATCAGTTTGAATAGTTAAAAACAGCGTTTTTCTATGTTTTTGCAAGTTTAAAACAGCAATTTTATCGTCATTTCTCATAAATCGCCGTTTCACACGAAAGAAACATGAATTTGTCAGTTTGAATAGTTCAAAAAAGCGTTTTTCTATGTTTTTGCAAGTTTAAAACAGCAGTTTTATCGTGATTTCACAAAAATCCACCGTTTCGAACGAAAGAAACCTGAATTTATCAGTTTGAATAGTTAAAAACAGCGTTTTTCTATGTTTTTGCAAGTTTAAAACAGCAATTTTATCGTCATTTCTCATAAATCGCCGTTTCACACGAAAGAAACATGAATTTGTCAGTTTGAATAGTTCAAAGCAGCGTTTTACTATGTTTTTGCAAGTTTAGAACAGCAATTTTATCGTCATTTCTCATAAATCGCCGTTTCACACGAAAGAAACATGAATTTGTCAGTTTTAATAGTTCAAAACAGCGTTTTTCTATGTTTTTGCAAGTTTAAAACAGCAGTTTTATTGTGATTTCACAAAAATCCACAGTTTCGAACGAAAGAAACCTGAATTTATCAGTTTGAATAGTTAAAAACAGCGTTTTTCTATGTTTTTGCAAGTTTAAAACAGCAATTTTATCGTCATTTCTCATAAATCGCCGTTTCACACGAAAGAAACATGAATATGTCAGTTTGAATAGTTCAAAACAGCGTTTTACTATGTTTTTGCAAGTTTAAAACAGCAATTTTATCGTCATTTCTCATAAATCGCCGTTTCACACGAAAGAAACATGAATTTGTCAGTTTGAATAGTTAAAAACAGCGTTTTTTTTTTGTTTTTGCAAGTTTAAAACAGCAATTTTATCGTCATTTCTCATAAATCGCCGTTTCACACGAAAGAAACATGAATTTGTCAGTTTGAATAGTACAAAACAGCGTTTTTCTATGTTTTTGCAAGTTTAAAACAGCAATTTTATCGTCATTTCTCATAAATCGCCGTTTCGCACGAAAGAAACCTGAATTTATCAGTTTGAATAGTTAAAAACAGCGTTTTTCTATGTTTTTGCAAGTTTAAAACAGCAATTTTATCGTCATTTCTCATAAATCGCCGTTTCACACGAAAGAAACATGAATTTGTCAGTTTGAATAGTTCAAAAAAGCGTTTTTCTATGTTTTTGCAAGTTTAAAACAGCAGTTTTATCGTGATTTCACAAAAATCCACCGTTTCGAACGAAAGAAACCTGAATTTATCAGTTTGAATAGTTAAAAACAGCGTTTTTCTATGTTTTTGCAAGTTTAAAACAGCAATTTTATCGTCATTTCTCATAAATCGCCGTTTCACACGAAAGAAACATGAATTTGTCAGTTTGAATAGTTCAAAGCAGCGTTTTACTATGTTTTTGCAAGTTTAGAACAGCAATTTTATCGTCATTTCTCATAAATCGCCGTTTCACACGAAAGAAACATGAATTTGTCAGTTTTAATAGTTCAAAACAGCGTTTTTCTATGTTTTTGCAAGTTTAAAACAGCAGTTTTATTGTGATTTCACAAAAATCCACAGTTTCGAACGAAAGAAACCTGAATTTATCAGTTTGAATAGTTAAAAACAGCGTTTTTCTATGTTTTTGCAAGTTTAAAACAGCAATTTTATCGTCATTTCTCATAAATCGCCGTTTCACAAGAAAGAAACATGAATTTGTCAGTCTGAATAGTTCAAAACAGCGTTTTACTATGTTTTTGCATGTTTAAAACAGCAATTTTATCGTCATTTCTCATAAATCGCCGTTTCACACGAAAGAAACATGAATTTATCAGTTTGAATAGTTGAAAACAGCGTTTTTCTATGTTTTTGCAAGTTTAAAACAGCAATTTTATCGTCTTTTCTCATAAATCGCCGTTTCACACGAAAGAAACATGAATTTATCAGTTTGAATAGTTGAAAACAGCGTTTTTCTATGTTTTTGCAAGTTTAAAACAGCAATTTTATCGTTATTTCTCATAAATCGCCGTTTCACACGAAAGAAACATGAATTTGTCAGTTTGAATAGTTCAAAACAGCGTTTTTCTATGTTTTTGCAAGTTTAAAACAGCAATTTTATCGTCATTTCTCATAAATCGCCGTTTCACACGAAAGAAACATGAATTTGTCAGTTTGAATAGTTCAAAACAGCGTTTTTCTATGTTTTTGCAAGTTTAAAACAGCAATTTTATCGTCATTTCTCATAAATCGCCGTTTCACAAGAAAGAAACATGAATTTGTCAGTTTGAATAGTTCAAAACAGCGTTTTTCTATGTTTTTGCAAGTTTAAAACAGCAATTTTATCGTCATTTCTCATAAATCGCCGTTTCACACGAAAGAAACATGATTTTGTCAGTTTGAATAGTTCAAAACAGCGTTTTACTATGTTTTTGCAAGTTTAAAACAGCAATTTTATCGTAATTTTTTATAAATCGCCGTTTCACACGAAAGAAACATGAATTTGTCAGTTTGAATAGTTCAAAACAGCGTTTTACTATGTTTTTGCAAGTTTAAAACAGCAATTTTATCGTCATTTCTCATAAATCGCCGTTTCACACGAAAGAAACATGAATTTGTCAGTTTGAATAGTTCAAAACAGCGTTTTACTATGTTTTTGCAAGTTTAAAACAGCAATTTTATCGTCATTTCTCATAAATCGCCGTTTCACACGAAAGAAACATGAATTTGTCAGTTTGAATAGTTAAAAACAGCGTTTTTTTATGTTTTTGCAAGTTTAAAACAGCAATTTTATCGTCATTTCTCATAAATCGCCATTTCACACGAAAGAAACATGAATTTGTCAGTTTGAATAGTACAAAACAGCGTTTTTCTATGTTTTTGCAAGTTTAAAACAGCAATTTTATCGTCATTTCTCATAAATCGCCGTTTCGCACGAAAGAAACCTGAATTTATCAGTTTGAATAGTTAAAAACAGCGTTTTTCTATGTTTTTGCAAGTTTAAAACAGCAATTTTATCGTCATTACTCATAAATCGCCGTTTCACACGAAAGAAACACGAATTTGTCAGTTTGAATAGTTCAAAACAGCGTTTTTCTATGTTTTTGCAAGTTTAAAACAGCAATTTTATCGTCATTTCTCATAAATCGCCGTTTCACACGAAAGAAACATGAATTTGTCAGTTTGAATAGTTCAAAACAGCGTTTTACTATGTTTTTGCAAGTTTAAAACAGCAATTTCATCGTCATTTCTCATAAATCGCCAATTCACACAAAAGAAACATGAATTTGTCAGTTTGAATAGTTCAAAACAGCGTTTTTCTATTTTTTTGCAAGTTTAAAACAGCAGTTTTATCGTGATTTCACAAAAATCCACCGTTTCGAACGAAAGAAACCTGAATTTATCAGTTTGAATAGTTGAAAACAGCGTTTTTCTATGTTTTTGCAAGTTTAAAACAGCAATTTTATCGTCATTTCTCATAAATCGCCGTTTCACACGAAAGAAACATGAATTTATCAGTTTGAATAGTTGAAAACAGCGTTTTTCTATGTTTTTGCAAGTTTAAAACAGCAATTTTATCGTCATTTCTCATAAATCGCCGTTTCACACGAAATAAACATGAATTTGTCAGTTTGAATAGTTCAAAACAGCGTTTTTCTATGTTTTTGCAAGTTTAAAACAGCAATTTTATCGTCATTTCTCATAAATCGCCGTTTCACACGAAAGAAACATGAATTTGTAAGTTTGAATAGTTCAAAACAGCGTTTTTCTATGTTTTTGAAAGTTTAAAACAGCAGTTTTATCGTGATTTCACAAAAATAAACCGTTTCGAACGAAAGAAACCTGAATTTATCAGTTTGAATAGTTCAAAACACAGTTTTTCTATGGTTTTGCAAGTTTAAAACAGCAGTTTTATCGTGATTTCACAAAAATCCACCGTTTCGAACGAAAGAAACCTGAATTTATCAGTTTGAATAGTTAAAAACAGCGTTTTTCTATGTTTTTGCAAGTTTAAAACAGCAATTTTATCGTCATTTCTCATAAATCGCCGTTTCACATGAAAGAAACATGAATTTGTCAGTTTAAATAGTTAAAAACAGCGTTTTTTTTTATGTTTTTGCAAGTTTAAAACAGCAATTTTATCGTCATTTCTCATAAATCGCCGTTTCACACGAAAGAAACATGAATTTGTCAGTTTGAATAGTACAAAACAGCGTTTTTCTATGTTTTTGCAAGTTTAAAACAGCAATTTTATCGTCATTTCTCATAAATCGCCGTTTCGCACGAAAGAAACCTGAATTTATCAGTTTGAAAAGTTGAAAACAGCGTTTTTCTATGTTTTTGCAAGTTTAAAACAGCAATTTTATCGTCATTTCTCATAAATCGCCGTTTCACACGAAAGAAACATGAATTTGTCAGTTTGAATAGTTCAAAACAGCGTTTTTCTATGTTTTTGCAAGTTTAAAACAGCAATTATATCGTCATTTCTCATAAATCGCCGTTTCACACGAAAGAAACATGAATTTGTCAGTTTGAATAGTTCAAAACAGCGTTTTACTATGTTTTTGCAAGTTTAAAACAGCAATTTTATCGTCATTTCTCATAAATCGCCAATTCACACAAAAGAAACATGAATTTGTCAGTTTGAATAGTTCAAAACAGCGTTTTTCTATGTTTTTGCAAGTTTAAAACAGCAGTTTTATCGTGATTTCACAAAAATCCACCGTTTCGAACGAAAGAAACCTGAATTTATCAGTTTGAATAGTTAAAAACAGCGTTTTTCTATGTTTTTGCAAGTTTAAAACAGCAATTTTATGGTCATTTCTCATAAATCGCCGTTTCACACGAAAGAAACATGAATTTGTCAGTTTGAATAGTTCAAAACAGCGTTTTACTATGTTTTTGCAAGTTTAAAATAGCAATTTTATCGTCATTTCTCATAAATCGCCAATTCACACAAAAGAAACATGAATTTGTCAGTTTAAATAGTTCAAAACAGCGTTTTACTACTACATGTGGTTTCACTTTTTGGAGTTTGAGCCATTGGCTCCCTTGTTCCGAATTCATTGATTGATAGGTTTTATGATACGGGCTGCTATAGCCCTTCCGGTTTAATCCGGATGGCAGTCAGTGGTGATAATTTCTCTATGTATCACTGAGAAAATGTTTCGGGCGCCGAACCCTGTACGGTGCCATCTCGTCGTAGTCGACTGACTGTCGTACGAGAATGTTTTCATGCACACTCATACCACCAAATACTTTGGTGGCTTGTGTGAGCATGAATTCACGGACCGTTGTGACCTTTAGGTCGCGGTGAATATTGGCGTTGCGGACGTACAAAGGAGCGTTGGTTATTACCCTCAGGGCTCGGTTTTGAAAAACCTGAAGCTTTTTCATCTGCCGTGGAGTAGCGCAGCCCCATGCTGGTGCCGCGTACAGCAGTTGAGGTCTGATGATGGTCTTGTAGACCCTCAACTTATTAGCGAGCTATAGTTCGCTCTTTAGTCCGATCAGCGGCAACAGCTGCATCATGGTTCGCTTCGCTTTCTGCACGGCAGATTGAATGTGGCTATGGAAATTAGCCCGTTGGTCTATGATTGCTCCAAGGTACGTTACCTTGTCGCGCCAGGGTATCGGACGCCCGAACATCACCAGACTGCCATGCGGTTTGAGCCGCCTCCTCGTGATGAGGATGGCAGTGCTCTTGTCCGGATTCACAGCTACCCTCCACTTGATGCACCAGCGCTCCACAGCATTGACTGCTTGTTGGAGTCGCTTTGTCACAAGTTTCGGGCTGTGGCTCTGGCTAAGCAAGGCCGTATCATCTGCGTATTGCGCAAGGCTAGTGTTGTCCTCCATCTTCGGCATGTCACTGACGAAGATGTTGAAGAGGAGTGGTGAGATCACCGAACCTTGCGCTACGCCCGCTGTCGCTGTTTTTTCGTTGGAGAGCGCTCCGTCGAACCTAACCCGAAACTTCCTCCGACTGAGGTAAGATTCAATAACTTGCACCAAGTACAGTGGATACTTGAGCTGCAGCAACTTCGCTAGGAGCCCTCTGTGCCACACTTTATCAAACGCTTTGGCTACGTCCAAGAACACACCACCGGTGGTCATCTTCTTGTTAAGCCCACTCGTAGCATATTCCACGACTCGCACTAGTTGGTGCGTGGTGGAATGCTTATCCCTAAAGCCGAACTGTTCCGGAGGAATTATATTGTTGTCGACCGTGTGTTGCAGAAGCAGCTCATGAAGAACCTTCTCGGCCACTTTGGCCAGCAGGTTCAACAGGCTGATTGGTCTGTGATTCTCCGGAAACTTGGCATCTTTGCCTGGCTTCGGGATGGTGATAACAGTGGCTTGTTTCCAAGAAGATGGAAAGTGTCTCAGACGTAGTGTAGCATTGATTATGTTTGTCAGTGCGACAACAGCTCTGGGTGGCAGAGTTCTAAGCGCAGCGCCTGGAATCCCGTCAGGGCCAGGCGCTTTGCGGATTTTAGTCTGCTGCAGCAAGTGTGCAACTTTCTTGGGCGTGGTAAATTTTATCGGCGAGTGCTGGGTTTCTCGCATTTTCCTGGCAACTTTACGATTTGTGCTGATGATGAAATCAAGATCAGCATGTTCGTAGTTGGGCGAACATTGGCGCTCGAGGCTCTCTGCAATAGCTTCGGCTTTATCTGAAGCCGTATATTGCAGACCTCCAGTGCTGTGAATCACTCGGGCTGGTGCCTTTTTGTGACGCAGCGCTTTGCTGAGACGCCAGAACTTGGTGTCTTCATCATCAGCTGATGCCAGGCATTTTTTCCAGCACTCGTTACGATGTTGACGGATCGCGTCTCGCAACTCAGTTGTAGCTCGGTTGTAGATCCTCTTGTCTTGAGGATCCCAACTCCGCTGCCAGTTTCGCCGAGCTAGCCTACGTTCCACGATAAGACGTAGAATTTCAGGGGGTAGTTTTGGACCTGGAGCCGTCCTGGTAGGGATGGTCTGGCTACAGGTGGTGATGGCTAGTTGGATCTTTTTAGTAAGATCATCAACAGCAGCCTCAAGCTGTTGCACGGTGATTATGGCTGGTAATGGACCTAAGTCTCTTTCCAGCACATCCGTGAACAGCTGCCAGTCAACCTTGCGGCTTGTGTTTGGCTGGTTGATGCTACACGCACCAAGCTCCAGGTCTAGCATTATGGGGTTGTGGTCCGATGACAGATCGTTAACTGTCTCTAACGTATAGTTACAGTTAACGCTCCGAAGCACGGCGATGTCGAGAATATCAGGGGCGTAACCCCTAGCGTCATAATATGTTGGCTCGTCCGGACCGACAACATCAAGCTGCTGTTGAGTAGCTACTCTTAGCAGGGATCTACCCCGCCCATTAGTTACTCTACTCTGCCATGCCGGATGTTTGGCATTGAAATCACCAGCCAGGATGACCGGCAGGTTGTCCTCGTTGAGGATGGACCTAATGTCATCTGGCTGTAGTGGTTTCGATGGCGAGTTGTAGCAGCTGACCACGCGAACGGGGCCCAGCCTTTCGGTGTTCACGACCACACCGCAAGTTTCCAAGTTAATTAGTCCTGGAGAATCAACGCCCGAGTGTTCTAGCGTCCTCCGGACAAAAACAGCGGTGCCGCCACCGTTTCCATCACGGTCTTGGCGGTGCGTCGTGTAGTTCCGAAGACTGCGCGTGTTGTGGTGTGGCTTTAGGAAAGTTTCCTGCACCAACACTATGTCGGCCCGGAGCCTATGACACAGCTCTTCGAGTTCGTTTAATTTCTCGTGAATGGAATTTGCATTCCACGAGACGATCCTCAGCTTGCTAGCGGGGTTTGTTCTAGTTGCTGCCATTTGTGAAGGTAGCAAGTAGAGTAGGTAGCGTATTTAGCGCTAGTTTCAGTAGGTCGCCAGTGTTTTTGACGCTGGACAGTTGCTGCACGAAGTCGAGCAAGCTATTGCAGACAGCTTCCAGGTTAATGCCGGACAGCAAGTCTATCAGCTTGTTGAGGCTGCTGCTGTCGTTGGTGCTGCTGGATTTGCTGCTGCTGATGGTTTTGCTGCCGTTTTTGCGGCCGCTTTTACCTTTAGCAGCAGCTGGCTTCTGCTTAGGCTTTTTGGCCTTGAGTTTAGCCGCTGATTTGATAACCGTTGCAGTAGCTGTGGATGCAGCTTGTGCAGCGATTGGAATAGCAGCCCCAGTGACTGCTGGTGCAACAGCTGGAGCTGCTGCGTTGGGTGCGGCGGCGGGAGTAGTGGCTTGAGTGCTTGTTGTTTGACCAACTGCGGCGGGTGCCGTGTTGGCAACAACTTTAGCGTAGGAGCGCTTGCTGTTGACCTTTTTCTGATCAACAGCTTGCTGGTACACTCTGCAACCACGGTAGTTGGCAGTGTGCTGCTCCTGACAATTAGCACATTTAGCGGTGTGCTGTTCGCGGTCCGTCTTTGGACACTCCTGGGTGGAGTGCATTTCACCACAACGGACGCATTTCCACGCCCGGTTGCAGCAGCTAGATGCATGTCCGAAGGACTGGCACCTATGACACTGCCCGGGAGCAGAAGATTTTCTCTTGGCTTCTACTGAAACCTTCAGAAAAAACAGATCAGTTAAATTAAAAATTGATCTGTTCGTCTCGTTTTTTTCAAGTAGGACCGCTACTAAATTCTGGGTTTTTCCCAGCCGGTACGCGTTTATGGGTGAGAACCCTTTGTCGCGCAATTCGTTTATTATGTCTTCGACAGACAAAGACTTTTCAATTCCGTGGATAACCACGTGCAGCGGTTTTTCCGACGGAAGTCTAAATGTAAAAAATTCAGCCTGAGTTCCTGATAACAGCGACTGCAACTTTCTGTAGTCGCTCACTGTTTCAGGCTGGATTTTAATTCCGTCTTTAGTCGTTTTGGACGACTTTACACGGATGTTTCCCTGGCGAATTGCATGCGCAGTCGCTTTCCACGAGCCCACATTCGTGACGAAGATGGGCGGTGGAGTGCGCTGCTTGTTAGTTCCAGCTGGTGCTGGGGAGGAATCAGAGTTAGAGGGCTGGCCCAAGGCCAACGTTTCGTTGTCTGTCAAGACTTCAAAACGGTTGCCTGTTGGCACTATCTGGGAATCAATTTTTTGTTTTTTAGCAGTATTTACTACTTTAAAATCATCCGCATTTTCCTTGTCAGGATTTATCGCGGCGGTTGCTGGAGTATGCGAAACGCATATTTCCATGGGGGCTGATAAATTTGAATCTCCTACCTTAGAGTTTGAAGTCGAAGCCGTTGGTTGGCTGGTGCCAGGTTCGTTCGTTGGTGCATCGGTGAAGGTCACGACGGCACGTGGTCGGCCCCTCAATTTAGCTTCTAAAAGCCTGATTTTTTTGGATTTCAGATCCAGCAGTTTTTTTGTAGTTTTGGTGGTCAAACTACTCTTCTCGTAAGAACTGATAAGCGCCGTGACGCGTTCCAGCTCACTGATGGATTGCGCCATCATAGCTCACTGCACAAACACTAGAATTTAATTGTCTTTGTCGTTTTCACTAACAGCACTAGTTATAATCGCGATAGTGAAACTAACTAACTACCTGACGGATGCCATACACGTATAAACGCAGGTCAATCTACACCAGGTACACAAAAACACGTTGCACTAATACGTGCGTCGAAAAACTTCTACCTGCGAACAGGTAACGGTGCTCAGGTAGCCGTACGGCTTACTGGGTTACTCAGACTGTCAACCAGTCCAGAGGCCCAAGTAAGACAGATAGCGTTTTACTATGTTTTTGCAAGTTTAAAACAGAATTTATCGTCATTTCTCATAAATCGCCGTTTCACACGAAAGAAACATGAAATTATCAGTTTGAATAGTTGAAAACAGCGTTTTTCTATGTTTTTGCAAGTTTAAAACAGCAATTTTATCGTCATTTCTCATAAATCGCCGTTTCACACGAAAGAAACATGAAATTATCAGATGGAATAGTTAAAAACAGCGTTTTTCTATGTTTTTGCAAGTTTAAAACAGCAATTTTATCGTCATTTCTCATAAATCGCCGTTTCACACGAAAGAAACATGAATTTGTCAGTTTGAATATTTCAAAACAGCGTTTTACTATGTTTTTACAAGTTTAAAACAGTAATTTTATCGTCATTTCTCATAAATCGCCGTTTCACACGAAAGAAACATGAATTTGTCAGTTTGAATAGTTCAAAACAGCGTTTTTCTATGTTTTTGCAAGTTTAAAACAGCAGTTTTATCGTGATTTCACAAAAATCCACCGTTTCGAACGAAAGAAACCTGAATTTATCAGTTTGAATAGTTAAAAACAGCGTTTTTCTATGTTTTTGCAAGTTTAAAACAGCATTTTTAACGTCATTTCTCATAAATCGCCGTTTCACACGAAAGAAACATGAATTTATCAGTTTGAATAGTTGGAAACAGCGTTTTTCTATGTTTTTGCAAGTTTTAAACAGCAGTTTTATCGTCATTTCTCATAAATCGCCGTTTCACACGAAAGAAACATGAATTTATCAGTTTGAATAGTTGAAAACAGCGTTTTTCTATGTTTTTGCAAGTTTAAAACAGCAGTTTTATCGTGATTTCACAAAAATCCACCGTTTCGAACGAAAGAAACCTGAATTTATCAGTTTGAATAGTTAAAAACAGCGTTTTTCTATGTTTTTGCAAGTTTAAAACAGCAATTTTATCGTCATTTCTCATAAATCGCCGTTTCACAAGAAAGAAACATGAATTTGTCAGTCTGAATAGTTCAAAACAGCGTTTTACTATGTTTTTGCATGTTTAAAACAGCAATTTTATCGTCATTTCTCATAAATCGCTGTTTCACACGAAAGAAACATGAATTTATCAGTTTGAATAGTTGAAAACAGCGTTTTTCTATGTTTTTGCAAGTTTAAAACAGCAATTTTATCGTCTTTTCTCATAAATCGCCGTTTCACACGAAAGAAGCATGAATTTATCAGTTTGAATAGTTGAAAACAGCGTTTTTCTATGTTTTTGCAAGTTTAAAACAGCAATTTTATCGTCATTTCTCATAAATCACACGAAAGAAACATGAATTTGTCAGTTTGAATAGTACAAAACAGCGTTTTTCTATGTTTTTGCAAGTTTAAAACAGCAATTTTATCGTCATTTCTCATAAATCGCCGTTTCGCACGAAAGAAACCTGAATTTATCAGTTTGAATAGTTAAAAACAGCGTTTTTCTATGTTTTTGCAAGTTTAAAACAGCAATTTTATCGTCATTTCTCATAAATCGCCGTTTCACACGAAAGAAACATGAATTTGTCAGTTTGAATAGTTCAAAACAGCGTTTTTCTATGTTTTTGCAAGTTTAAAACAGCAATTTTATCGTCATTTCTCATAAATCGCCGTTTCACACGACAGAAACATGAATTTGTCAGTTTGAATAGTTCAAAACAGCGTTTTACTATGTTTTTGCAAGTTTAAAACAGCAATTTTATCGTCATTTCTCATAAATCGCCAATTCACACAAAAGAAACATGAATTTGTCAGTTTGAATAGGTCAAAACAGCGTTTTTCTATGTTTTTGCAAGTTTAAAACACTTTTATCGTGATTTCACAAAAATCCACCGTTTCGAACGAAAGAAACCTGAATTTATCAGTTTGAATAGTTAAAAACAGCGTTTTTCTATGTTTTTGCAAGTTTAAAACAGCAATTTTATCGTCATTTCTCATAAATCGCCGTTTCACACGAAAGAAACATGAATTTGTCAGTTTGAATAGTTCAAAACAGCGTTTTACTATGTTTTTGCAAGTTTAAAACAGCAATTTTATCGTCATTTCTCATAAATCGCCGTTTCACACGAAAGAAACATGAATTTATCAGTTTGAATAGTTGAAAACAGCGTTTTTCTATGTTTTTGCAAGTTTAAAACAGCAATTTTATCGCCATTTCTCATAAATCGCCGTTTCACACGAAAGAAACATGAATTTATCAGTTTGAATAGTTGAAAACAGCGTTTTTCTATGTTTTTGCAAGTTTAAAACAGCAATTTTATCGTCATTTTTCATAAATCGCCGTTTCACACGAAAGAAACATGAATTTGTCAGTTTGAATAGTTCAAAACAGCGTTTTTCTATGTTTTTGCAAGTATAAAACAGCAATTTTATCATCATTTCTCATAAATCGCCGTTTCACACGAAAGAAACATGAATTTATCAATTAGAATAGTTGGAAACAGCGTTTTTCTATGTTTTTGCAAGTTTAAAACAGCAGTTTTATCGTGATTTCACAAAAATCCACCGTTTCGAACGAAAGAAACCTGAATTTATCAGTTTGAATAGTTAAAAACAGCGTTTTTCTATGTTTTTGCAAGTTTAAAACAGCAATTTTATCGTCATTTCTCATAAATCGCCGTTTCACACGAAAGAAACATGAATTTGTAAGTTTGAATAGTTCAAAACAGCGTTTTACTATGTTTTTGCAAGTTTAAAACAGCAATTTTATCGTCATTTCTCATAAATCGCCGTTTCACACGAAAGAAACATGAATTTATCAGTTTGAATAGTTGAAAACAGCGTTTTTCTATGTTTTTGCAAGTTTAAAACAGCAGTTTTATCGTCATTTCTCATAAATCGCCGTTTCACACGAAAGAAACATGAATTTATCAGTTTGAATAGTTGAAAACAGCGTTTTTCTATGTTTTTGCAAGTTTAAAACAGCAATTTTATTGTCATTTCTCATAAATCGCCGTTTCACACGAAAGAGACATGAATTTGTCAGTTTGAATAGTTCAAAACAGCGTTTTTCTATGTTTTTGCAAGTTTAAAACACTTTTATCGTGATTTCACAAAAATCCACCGTTTCGAACGAAAGAAACCTGAATTTATCAGTTTGAATAGTTTAAAACAGCGTTTTTCTATGTTTTTGCAAGTTTAAAACAGCAATTTTATCGTCATTTCTCATAAATCGCCGTTTCACACGAAAGAAACATGAATTTGTCAGTTTGAATAGTTCAAAACAGCGTTTTACTATGTTTTTGCAAGTTTAAAACAGCAATTTTATCGTCATTTCTCATAAATCGCCGTTTCACACGAAAGAAACATGAATTTATCAGTTTGAATAGTTGAAAACAGCGTTTTTCTATGTTTTTGCAAGTTTAAAACAGCAATTTTATAGTCATTTCTCATAAATCGCCGTTTCACACGAAAGAAACATGAATTTATCAGTTTGAATAGTTGATAACAGCGTTTTTCTATGTTTTTGCAAGTTTAAAACAGCAATTTTATCGTCATTTCTCATAAATCGCCGTTTCACACGAAAGAAACATGAATTTGTCAGTTTGAATAGTTCAAAACAGCGTTTTTCTATGTTTTTGCAAGTATAAAACAGCAATTTTATCGTCATTTCTCATAAATCGCCGTTTCACACGAAAGAAACATGAATTTGTCAGTTTGAATAGTTCAAAACAGCGTTTTTCTATGTTTTTGCAAGTTTAAAACAGCAGTTTTATCGTGATTTCACAAAAATTCACCGTTTCGAACGAAAGAAACCTGAATTTATCAGTTTGAATAGTTAAAAACAGCGTTTTTCTATGTTTTTGCAAGTTTAAAACAGCAATTTTATCGTCATTTCTCATAAATCGCCGTTTCACACAAAAGAAACATGAATTTGTCAGTTTGAATAGTTCAAAACAGCGTTTTACTATGTTTTTGCAAGTTTAAAACAGCAATTTTATCGTCATTTCTCATAAATCGCCGTTTCACACGAAAGAAACATGAATTTATCAGTTTGAATAGTTGAAAACAGCGTTTTTCTATGTTTTTGCAAGTTTAAAACAGCAATTTTATCGTCATTTCTCATAAATCGCCGTTTCACACGAAAGAAACATGAATTTATCAGTTTGAATAGTTGAAAACAGCGTTTTTCTATGTTTTTGCAAGTTTAAAACAGCAATTTTATCGTCATTTCTCATAAATCGCCGTTTCACACGAAAGAAACATGAATTTGTCAGTTTGAATAGTTCAAAACAGCGTTTTACTATGTTTTTGCAAGTTTAAAACAGCAATTTTATTGTCATTTCTCATAAATCGCCGTTTCACACGAAAGAAACATGAATTTGTCAGTTTGAATAGTTCAAAACAGCGTTTTTCTATGTTTTCGCAAGTTTAAAACAGCAGTTTTATCGTGATTTCACAAAAATCCACCGTTTCGAACGAAAGAAACCTGAATTTATCAGTTTGAATAGTTAAAAACAGCGTTTTTTTATGTTTTTGCAAGTTTAAAACAGCAATTTTATCGTCATTTCTCATAAATCGCCGTTTCACACGAAAGAAACATGAATTTGTCAGTTTGAATAGTTCAAAACAGCGTTTTTCTATGTTTTTGCAAGTTTAAAACAGCAATTTTATCGTCATTTCTCATAAATCGCCGTTTCACACGAAAGAAACATGAATTTATCAGTTTGAATAGTTGAAAACAGCGTTTTTCTATGTTTTTGCAAGTTTAAAAGAGCAATTTTATCGCCATTTCTCATAAATCGCCTTTTCACACGAAAGAAACATGAATTTGTCAGTTTGAATAGTTCAAAACAGCGTTTTTCTATGTTTTTGCAAGTTTAAAACAGCAATTTTATCGTCATTTCTCATAAATCGCCGTTTCACACGAAAGAAACATGAATTTATCAGTTTGAATAGTTGAAAACATCGTTTTTCTATGTTTTTGCAAGTTTAAAACAGCAATTTTATCGTCATTTCTCATAAATCGCCGTTTTACACGAAAGAAACATGAATTTATCAGTTTGAATAGTTGAAAACAGCGTTTTTCTATGTTTTTGCAAGTTTAAAACAGCAATTTTATCGTCATTTCTCATAAATCGCCGTTTCACACGAAAGAAACATGAATTTGTCAGTTTGAATAGTTCAAAACAGCGTTTTTCTATGTTTTTGCAAGTTTAAAACAGCAATTTTATCGTCATTTCTCATAAATCGCCGTTTCACACGAAAGAAATATGAATTTATCAGTTTGAATAGTTGGAAACAGCGTTTTTCTATGTTTTTGCAAGTTTAATACAGCAGTTTTATCGTGATTTCACAATAATCCACCGTTTCGAACGAAAGAAACCTGAATTTATCAGTTTGAATAGTTAAAAACAGCGTTTTTCTATGTTTTTGCAAGTTTAAAACAGCAATTTTATCGTCATTTCTCATAAATCGCCGTTTCACACGAAAGAAACATGAATTTGTCAGTTTGAATAGTTCAAAACAGCGTTTTACTATGTTTTTGCAAGTTTAAAACAGCAATTTTATCGTCATTTCTCATAAATCGCCGTTTCACACGAAAGAAACATGAATTTATCAGTTTGAATAGTTGAAAACAGCGTTTTTCTATGTTTTTGCAAGTTTAAAACAGCAATTTTATCGTCATTTCTCATAAATCGCCGTTTCACACGAAAGAAACATGAATTTATCAGTTTGAATAGTTGAAAACAGCGTTTTTCTATGTTTTTGCAAGTTTAAAACAGCAATTTTATCGTCATTTCTCATAAATCGCCGTTTCACACGAAAGAAACATGAATTTGTCAGTTTGAATAGTTCAAAACAGCGTTTTACTATGTTTTTGCAAGTTTAAAACAGCAATTTTATCGTCATTTCTCATAAATCGCCGTTTCACACGAAAGAAACATGAATTTGTCAGTTTGAATAGTTCAAAACAGCGTTTTTCTATGTTTTCGCAAGTTTAAAACAGCAGTTTTATCGTGATTTCACAAAAATCCACCGTTTCGAACGAAAGAAACCTGAATTTATCAGTTTGAATAGTTAAAAACAGCGTTTTTTTATGTTTTTGCAAGTTTAAAACAGCAATTTTATCGTCATTTCTCATAAATCGCCATTTCACACGAAAGAAACATGAATTTGTCAGTTTGAATAGTTCAAAACAGCGTTTTTCTATGTTTTTGCAAGTTTAAAACAGCAATTTTATCGTCATTTCTCATAAATCGCCGTTTCACACGAAAGAAACATGAATTTATCAGTTTGAATAGTTGAAAACAGCGTTTTTCTATGTTTTTGCAAGTTTAAAAGAGCAATATTATCGCCATTTCTCATAAATCGCCGTTTCACACGAAAGAAACATGAATTTGTCAGTTTGAATAGTCAAAACAGCGTTTTTCTATGTTTTTGCAAGTTAAAAACAGCAATTTTATCGTCATTTCTCATAAATCGCCGTTTCACACGAAAGAAACATGAATTTATCAGTTTGAATAGTTGAAAACATCGTTTTTCTATGTTTTTGCAAGTTTAAAACTGCAATTTTATCGTCATTTCTCATAATTCGCCGTTTCACACGAAAGAAACATGAATTTATCAGTTTGAATAGTTGAAAACAGCGTTTTTCTATGTTTTTGCAAGTTTTAAACAGCAATTTTATCGTCATTTCTCATAAATCGCCGTTTCACACGAAAGAAACATGAATTTGTCAGTTTGAATAGTTCAAAACAGCGTTTTTCTATGTTTTTGCAAGTTTAAAACAGCAATTTTAATGTCATTTCTCATAAATCGCCGTTTCACACAAAAGAAACATGAATTTGTCAGTTTGAATAGTTCAAAACAGCGTTTTTCTATGTTTTTGCAAGTTTAAAACAGCAATTTTATCGTCATTTCTCATAAATCGCCGTTTCACACGAAAGAAACATGAATTTGTCAGTTTGAATAGTTCAAAACAACGTTTTTCTATGTTTTTGCAAGTTTAAAACAGCAGTTTTATCGTGATTTCACAAAAATCCACCGTTTCGAACGAAAGAAACCTGAATTTATCAGTTTGAATAGTTAAAAACAGCGTTTTTCTATGTTTTTGCAAGTTTAAAACAGCAATTTTATCGTCATTTCTCATAAATCGCCGTTTCACACGAAAGAAACATGAATTTGTCAGTTTGAATAGTTCAAAACAGCGTTTTACTATGTTTTTGCAAGTTTAAAACAGCAATTTTATCGTCATTTCTCATAAATCGCCGTTTCACACGAAAGAAACATGAATTTATCAGTTTGAATAGTTGAAAACAGCATTTTCTATGTTTTTGCAAGTTTAAAACAGCAATTTTATCGTCATATCTCATAAATCGCCGTTTCACACGAAAGAAACATGAATTTATCAGTTTGAATAGTTGAAAACAGCGTTTTTCTATGTTTTTGCAAGTTTAAAACAGAAATTTTATCGTCATTTCTCATAAATCGCCGTTTCACACGAAAGAAACATGAATTTGTCAGTTTGAATAGTTCAAAACAGCGTTTTACTATGTTTTTGCAAGTTTAAAACAGCAATTTTATCGTCATTTCTCATAAATCGCCGTTTCACACGAAAGAAACATGAATTTGTCAGTTTGAATAGTTCAAAACAGCGTTTTTCTATGTTTTTGCAAGTTTAAAACAGCAGTTTTATCGTGATTTCACAAAAATCCAACGTTTCGAACGAAAGAAACCTGAATTTATCAGTTTGAATAGTTAAAAACAGCGTTTTTCTATGTTTTTGCAAGTTTAAAACAGCATTTTTAACGTCATTTCTCATAAATCGCCGTTTCACACGAAAGAAACATGAATTTGTCAGTTTGAATAGTTCAAAACAGCGTTTTTCTATGTTTTTGCAAGTTTAAAACAGCAATTTTATCGTCATTTCTCATAAATCGCCGTTTCACACGAAAGAAACATGAATTTATCAGTTTGAATAGTTGAAAACAGCGTTTTTCTATGTTCTTGCAAGTTTAAAACCGCAATTTTATCGTCATTTCTCATAAATCGCCGTTTCACACGAAAGAAACATGAATTTGTCAGTTTGAATAGTTCAAAACAGCGTTTTACTATGTTTTTACAAGTTTAAAACAGTAATTTTATCGTCATTTCTCATAAATCGCCGTTTCACACGAAAGAAACATGAATTTGTCAGTTTGAATAGTTCAAAACAGCGTTTTTCTATGTTTTTGCAAGTTTAAAACAGCAGTTTTATCGTGATTTCACAAAAATCCACCGTTTCGAACGAAAGAAACCTGAATTTATCAGTTTGAATAGTTAAAAACAGCGTTTTTCTATGTTTTTGCAAGTTTAAAACAGCAATTTTATCGTCATTTCTCATAAATCGCCGTTTCACACGAAAGAAACATGAATTTGTCAGTTTGAATAGTTCAAAACAGCGTTTTTCTATGTTTTTGCAAGTTTAAAACAGCAATTTTATCGTCATTTCTCATAAATCGCCGTTTCACACGAAAGAAACATGAATTTATCAGTTTGAATAGTTGAAAACAGCGTTTTTCTATGTTCTTGCAAGTTTAAAACAGCAATTTTATCGTCATTTCTCATAAATCGCCGTTTCACACGAAAGAAACATGAATTTGTCAGTTTGAATAGTTCAAAACAGCGTTTTTCTATGTTTTTGCAAGTTTAAAACAGCAATTTTATCGTCATTTCTCATAAATCGCCGTTTCACACGAAAGAAACATGAATTTGTCAGTTTGAATAGTTCAAAACAGCGTTTTACTATGTTTTTGCAAGTTTAAAACAGCAATTTTATCGTCATTTCTCATAAATCGCCGTTTCACACGAAAGAAACATGAATTTGTCAGTTTGAATAGTTCAAAACAGCGTTTTTCTATGTTTTTGCAAGTTTAAAACAGCAGTTTTATCGTGATTTCACAAAAATCCAACGTTTCGAACGAAAGAAACCTGAATTTATCAGTTTGAATAGTTAAAAACAGCGTTTTTCTATGTTTTTGCAAGTTTAAAACAGCATTTTTAACGTCATTTCTCATAAATCGCCGTTTCACACGAAAGAAACATGAATTTGTCAGTTTGAATAGTTCAAAACAGCGTTTTTCTATGTTTTTGCAAGTTTAAAACAGCAATTTTATCGTCATTTCTCATAAATCGCCGTTTCACACGAAAGAAACATGAATTTATCAGTTTGAATAGTTGAAAACAGCGTTTTTCTATGTTCTTGCAAGTTTAAAACCGCAATTTTATCGTCATTTCTCATAAATCGCCGTTTCACACGAAAGAAACATGAATTTGTCAGTTTGAATAGTTCAAAACAGCGTTTTTCTATGTTTTTGCAAGTTTAAAACAGCAATTTTATCGTCATTTCTCATAAATCGCCGTTTCACACGAAAGAAACATGAATTTGTCAGTTTGAATAGTTCAAAACAGCGTTTTTCTATGTTTTTGCAAGTTTAAAACAGCAATTTTATCGTCATTTCTCATAAATCGCCGTTTCACACGAAAGAAACATGAATTTATCAGTTTGAATAGTTGAAAACAGCGTTTTTCTGTGTTTTTGCAAGTTTAAAACAGCAATTTTATCGTCATTTCTCATAAATCGCCGTTTCACACGAAAGAAACATGAATTTGTCAGTTTGAATAGTTCAAAACAGCGTTTTTCTATGTTTTTGCAAGTTTAAAACAGCAATTTTATCGTCATTTCTCATAAATCGCCGTTTCACACGAAAGAAACATGAATTTATCAGTTTGAATAGTTGAAAACAGCGTTTTTCTATGTTCTTGCAAGTTTAAAACAGCAATTTTATCGTCATTTCTCATAAATCGCCGTTTCACACGAAAGAAACATGAATTTGTCAGTTTGAATAGTTCAAAACAGCGTTTTTCTATGTTTTTGCAAGTTTAAAACAGCAATTTTATCGTCATTTCTCATAAATCGCCGTTTCACACGAAAGAAACATGAATTTATCAGTTTGAATAGTTGAAAACAGCGTTTTTCTATGTTCTTGCAAGTTTAAAACAGCAATTTTATCGTCATTTTTTATAAATCGCCGTTTCACACGAAAGAAACATGAATTTGTCAGTTTGAATAGTTCAAAACAGCCTTTTACTATGTTTTTGCAAGTTTAAAACAGCAATTTTATCGTCATTTCTCATAAATCGCCGTTTCACACGAAAGAAACATGAATTTGTCAGTTTGAATAGTTCAAAACAGCGTTTTTCTATGTTTTCGCAAGTTTAAAACAGCAATTTTATCGTGATATCACAAAAATCCACCGTTTCGAACGAAAGAAACCTGAATTTATCAGTTTGAATAGTTAAAAACAGCGTTTTTTTATGTTTTTGCAAGTTTAAAACAGCAATTTTATCGTCATTTCTCATAAATCGCCATTTCACACGAAAGAAACATGAATTTGTCAGTTTGAATAGTTCAAAACAGCGTTTTTCTATGTTTTTGCAAGTTTAAAACAGCAATTTTATCGTCATTTCTCAAAAATCGCCGTTTCACACGAAAGAAACATGAATTTATCAGTTTGAATAGTTGAAAACAGCGTTTTTCTATGTTTTTGCAAGTTTAAAAGAGCAATATTATCGCCATTTCTCATAAATCGCCGTTTCACACGAAAGAAACATGAATTTGTCAGTTTGAATAGTCAAAACAGCGTTTTTCTATGTTTTTGCAAGTTTAAAACAGCAATTTTAATGTCATTTCTCATAAATCGCCGTTTCACACGAAAGAAACATGAATTTGTCAGTTTGAATAGTTCAAAACAGCGTTTTTCTATGTTTTTGCAAGTTTAAAACAGCAATTTTAATGTCATTTCTCATAAATCGCCGTTTCACACGAAAGAAACATGAATTTGTCAGTTTGAATAGTTCAAAACAGCGTTTTTCTATGTTTTTGCAAGTTTAAAACAGCAATTTTATCGTCATTTCTCATAAATCGCCGTTTCACACGAAAGAAACATGAATTTGTCAGTTTGAATAGTTCAAAACAACGTTTTTCTATGTTTTTGCGAGTTTAAAACAGCAGTTTTATCGTGATTTCACAAAAATCCACCGTTTCGAACGAAAGAAACCTGAATTTATCAGTTTGAATAGTTAAAAACAGCGTTTTTCTATGTTTTTGCAAGTTTAAAACAGCAATTTTATCGTCATTTCTCATAAATCGCCGTTTCACACGAAAGAAACATGAATTTGTCAGTTTGAATAGTTCAAAACAGCGTTTTACTATGTTTTTGCAAGTTTAAAACAGCAATTTTATCGTCATTTCTCATAAATCGCCGTTTCACACGAAAGAAACATGAATTTATCAGTTTGAATAGTTGAAAACAGCATTTTCTATGTTTTTGCAAGTTTAAAACAGCAATTTTATCGTCATTTCTCATAAATCGCCGTTTCACACGAAAGAAACATGAATTTATCAGTTTGAATAGTTGAAAACAGCGTTTTTCTATGTTTTTGCAAGTTTCAAACAGCAATTTTATCGTCATTTCTCATAAATCGCCGTTTCACACGAAAGAAACATGAATTTGTCAGTTTGAATAGTTCAAAACAGCGTTTTACTATGTTTTTGCAAGTTTAAAACAGCAATTTTATCGTCATTTCTCATAAATCGCCGTTTCACACGAAAGAAACATGAATTTGTCAGTTTGAATAGTTCAAAACAGCGTTTTTCTATGTTTTTGCAAGTTTAAAACAGCAGTTTTATCGTGATTTCTCATAAATCGCCGTTTCACACGAAAGAAACATGAATTTGTCAGTTTGAATAGTTCAAAACAGCGTTTTTCTATGTTTTTGCAAGTTTAAAACAGCAATTTTATCGTCATTTCTCATAAATCGCCGTTTCACACGAAAGAAACATGAATTTGTCAGTTTGAATAGTTCAAAACAACGTTTTTCTATGTTTTTGCGAGTTTAAAACAGCAGTTTTATCGTGATTTCACAAAAATCCACCGTTTCGAACGAAAGAAACCTGAATTTATCAGTTTGAATAGTTAAAAACAGCGTTTTTCTATGTTTTTGCAAGTTTAAAACAGCAATTTTATCGTCATTTCTCATAAATCGCCGTTTCACACGAAAGAAACATGAATTTGTCAGTTTGAATAGTTCAAAACAGCGTTTTACTATGTTTTTGCAAGTTTAAAACAGC
This sequence comes from Poecilus cupreus, assembly GCA_963942605.1. Lineage (NCBI taxonomy): Eukaryota > Metazoa > Arthropoda > Insecta > Coleoptera > Carabidae > Poecilus > Poecilus cupreus. Next base: position 28,123 of record CAWWDY010001350.1, read on the forward strand.
AATTTTATCGTCATTTCTCATAAATCGCCGTTTCACACGAAAGAAACATGAATTTATCAGTTTGAATAGTTGAAAACAGCATTTTCTATGTTTTTGCAAGTTTAAAACAGCAATTTTATCGTCATTTCTCATAAATCGCCGTTTCACACGAAAGAAACATGAATTTATCAGTTTGAATAGTTGAAAACAGCGTTTTTCTATGTTTTTGCAAGTTTCAAACAGCAATTTTATCGTCATTTCTCATAAATCGCCGTTTCACACGAAAGAAACATGAATTTGTCAGTTTGAATAGTTCAAAACAGCGTTTTACTATGTTTTTGCAAGTTTAAAACAGCAATTTTATCGTCATTTCTCATAAATCGCCGTTTCACACGAAAGAAACATGAATTTGTCAGTTTGAATAGTTCAAAACAGCGTTTTTCTATGTTTTTGCAAGTTTAAAACAGCAGTTTTATCGTGATTTCACAAAAATCCAACGTTTCGAACGAAAGAAACCTGAATTTATCAGTTTGAATAGTTAAAAACAGCGTTTTTCTATGTTTTTGCAAGTTTAAAACAGCATTTTTAACGTCATTTCTCATAAATCGCCGTTTCACACGAAAGAAACATGAATTTGTCAGTTTGAATAGTTCAAAACAGCGTTTTTCTATGTTTTTGCAAGTTTAAAACAGCAATTTTATCGTCATTTCTCATAAATCGCCGTTTCACACAAAAGAAACATGAATTTGTCAGTTTGAATAGTTCAAAACAGCGTTTTTCTATGTTTTTGCAAGTTTAAAACAGCAATTTTATCGTCATTTCTCATAAATCGCCGTTTCACACGAAAGAAACATGAATTTGTCAGTTTGAATAGTTCAAAACAGCGTTTTACTATGTTTTTGCAAGTTTAAAACAGCAATTTTATCGTCATTTCTCATAAATCACCGTTTCACACGAAAGAAACATGAATTTGTCAGTTTGAATAGTTCAAAACAGCGTTTTTCTATGTTTTTGCAAGTTTAAAACAGCAGTTTTATCGTGATTTAACAAAAATCCACCGTTTCCAACGAAAGAAACCTGAATTTATCAGTTTGAATAGTTAAAAACAGCGTTTTTCTATGTTTTTGCAAGTTTAAAACAGCAATTTTATCGTCATTTCTCATAAATCGCCGTTTCACACGAAAGAAACATGAATTTGTCAGTTTGAATAGTTCAAAACAGCGTTTTACTAGGTTTTTGCAAGTTTAAAACAGCAATTTTTTCGTCATTTCTCATAAATCGCCGTTTCACACGAAAGAAACATGAATTTGTCAGTTTGAATAGTTCAAAACAGCGTTTTTTTATGTTTTTGCAAGTTTAAAACAGCAATTTTATCGTCATTTCTCATAAATCGCCGTTTCACACGAAAGAAACATGAATTTGTCAGTTTGAATAGTTCAAAACAGCGTTTTTCTATGTTTTTGCAAGTTTAAAACAGCAATTTTATCGTCATTTCTCATAAATCGCCGTTTCACACGAAAGAAACATGAATTTATCAGTTTGAATAGTTGAAAACAGCGTTTTTCTATGTTCTTGCAAGTTTAAAACAGCAATTTTATCGTCATTTCTCATAAATCGCCGTTTCACACGAAAGGAACATGAATTTGTCAGTTTGAATAGTTCAAAACAGCGTTTTTCTATGTTTTTGCAAGTTTAAAACAGCAATTTTATCGTCATTTCTCATAAATCGCCGTTTCACACGAAAGAAACATGAATTTATCAGTTTGAATAGTTGAAAACAGCGTTTTTCTGTGTTTTTGCAAGTTTAAAACAGCAATTTTATCGTCATTTCTCATAAATCGCCGTTTCACACGAAAGAAACATGAATTTGTCAGTTTGAGTAGTTCAAACCAGCGTTTTTCTATGTTTTTGCAAGTTTAAAACAGCAATTTTATCGTCATTTCTCATAAATCGCCGTTTCACACGAAAGAAACATTAATTTATCAGTTTGAATAGTTGGAAACAGCGTTTTTCTATGTTTTTGCAAGTTTAAAACAGCAGTTTTATCGTGATTTCACAAAAATTCACCGTTTCGAACGAAAGAAACCTGAATTTATCAGTTTGAATAGTTAAAAACAGCGTTTTTCTATGTTTTTGCAAGTTTAAAACAGCAATTTTATCGTCATTTCTCATAAATCGCCGTTTCACACAAAAGAAACATGAATTTGTCAGTTTGAATAGTTCAAAACAGCGTTTTTACTATGTTTTTGCAAGTTTAAAACAGCAATTTTATCGTCATTTCTCATAAATCGCCGTTTCACACGAAAGAAACATGAATTTATCAGTTTGAATAGTTGAAAACAGCGTTTTTCTATGTTTTTGCAAGTTTAAAACAGCAATTTTATCGTCATTTCTCATAAATCGCCGTTTCACACGAAAGAAACATGAATTTATCAGTTTGAATAGTTGAAAACAGCGTTTTTCTATGTTTTTGCAAGTTTAAAACAGCAATTTTATCGTCATTTCTCATAAATCGCCGTTTCACACGAAAGAAACATGAATTTGTCAGTTTGAATAGTTCAAAACAGCGTTTTACTATGTTTTTGCAAGTTTAAAACAGCAATTTTATTGTCATTTCTCATAAATCGCCGTTTCACACGAAAGAAACATGAATTTGTCAGTTTGAATAGTTCAAAACAGCGTTTTTCTATGTTTTCGCAAGTTTAAAACAGCAGTTTTATCGTGATTTCACAAAAATCCACCGTTTCGAACGAAAGAAACCTGAATTTATCAGTTTGAATAGTTAAAAACAGCGTTTTTTTATGTTTTTGCAAGTTTAAAACAGCAATTTTATCGTCATTTCTCATAAATCGCCGTTTCACACGAAAGAAACATGAATTTGTCAGTTTGAATAGTTCAAAACAGCGTTTTTCTATGTTTTTGCAAGTTTAAAACAGCAATTTTATCGTCATTTCTCATAAATCGCCGTTTCACACGAAAGAAACATGAATTTATCAGTTTGAATAGTTGAAAACAGCGTTTTTCTATGTTTTTGCAAGTTTAAAAGAGCAATTTTATCGCCATTTCTCATAAATCGCCTTTTCACACGAAAGAAACATGAATTTGTCAGTTTGAATAGTTCAAAACAGCGTTTTTCTATGTTTTTGCAAGTTTAAAACAGCAATTTTATCGTCATTTCTCATAAATCGCCGTTTCACACGAAAGAAACATGAATTTATCAGTTTGAATAGTTGAAAACATCGTTTTTCTATGTTTTTGCAAGTTTAAAACAGCAATTTTATCGTCATTTCTCATAAATCGCCGTTTTACACGAAAGAAACATGAATTTATCAGTTTGAATAGTTGAAAACAGCGTTTTTCTATGTTTTTGCAAGTTTAAAACAGCAATTTTATCGTCATTTCTCATAAATCGCCGTTTCACACGAAAGAAACATGAATTTGTCAGTTTGAATAGTTCAAAACAGCGTTTTTCTATGTTTTTGCAAGTTTAAAACAGCAATTTTATCGTCATTTCTCATAAATCGCCGTTTCACACGAAAGAAATATGAATTTATCAGTTTGAATAGTTGGAAACAGCGTTTTTCTATGTTTTTGCAAGTTTAATACAGCAGTTTTATCGTGATTTCACAATAATCCACCGTTTCGAACGAAAGAAACCTGAATTTATCAGTTTGAATAGTTAAAAACAGCGTTTTTCTATGTTTTTGCAAGTTTAAAACAGCAATTTTATCGTCATTTCTCATAAATCGCCGTTTCACACGAAAGAAACATGAATTTGTCAGTTTGAATAGTTCAAAACAGCGTTTTACTATGTTTTTGCAAGTTTAAAACAGCAATTTTATCGTCATTTCTCATAAATCGCCGTTTCACACGAAAGAAACATGAATTTATCAGTTTGAATAGTTGAAAACAGCGTTTTTCTATGTTTTTGCAAGTTTAAAACAGCAATTTTATCGTCATTTCTCATAAATCGCCGTTTCACACGAAAGAAACATGAATTTATCAGTTTGAATAGTTGAAAACAGCGTTTTTCTATGTTTTTGCAAGTTTAAAACAGCAATTTTATCGTCATTTCTCATAAATCGCCGTTTCACACGAAAGAAACATGAATTTGTCAGTTTGAATAGTTCAAAACAGCGTTTTACTATGTTTTTGCAAGTTTAAAACAGCAATTTTATCGTCATTTCTCATAAATCGCCGTTTCACACGAAAGAAACATGAATTTGTCAGTTTGAATAGTTCAAAACAGCGTTTTTCTATGTTTTCGCAAGTTTAAAACAGCAGTTTTATCGTGATTTCACAAAAATCCACCGTTTCGAACGAAAGAAACCTGAATTTATCAGTTTGAATAGTTAAAAACAGCGTTTTTTTATGTTTTTGCAAGTTTAAAACAGCAATTTTATCGTCATTTCTCATAAATCGCCATTTCACACGAAAGAAACATGAATTTGTCAGTTTGAATAGTTCAAAACAGCGTTTTTCTATGTTTTTGCAAGTTTAAAACAGCAATTTTATCGTCATTTCTCATAAATCGCCGTTTCACACGAAAGAAACATGAATTTATCAGTTTGAATAGTTGAAAACAGCGTTTTTCTATGTTTTTGCAAGTTTAAAAGAGCAATATTATCGCCATTTCTCATAAATCGCCGTTTCACACGAAAGAAACATGAATTTGTCAGTTTGAATAGTCAAAACAGCGTTTTTCTATGTTTTTGCAAGTTAAAAACAGCAATTTTATCGTCATTTCTCATAAATCGCCGTTTCACACGAAAGAAACATGAATTTATCAGTTTGAATAGTTGAAAACATCGTTTTTCTATGTTTTTGCAAGTTTAAAACTGCAATTTTATCGTCATTTCTCATAATTCGCCGTTTCACACGAAAGAAACATGAATTTATCAGTTTGAATAGTTGAAAACAGCGTTTTTCTATGTTTTTGCAAGTTTTAAACAGCAATTTTATCGTCATTTCTCATAAATCGCCGTTTCACACGAAAGAAACATGAATTTGTCAGTTTGAATAGTTCAAAACAGCGTTTTTCTATGTTTTTGCAAGTTTAAAACAGCAATTTTAATGTCATTTCTCATAAATCGCCGTTTCACACAAAAGAAACATGAATTTGTCAGTTTGAATAGTTCAAAACAGCGTTTTTCTATGTTTTTGCAAGTTTAAAACAGCAATTTTATCGTCATTTCTCATAAATCGCCGTTTCACACGAAAGAAACATGAATTTGTCAGTTTGAATAGTTCAAAACAACGTTTTTCTATGTTTTTGCAAGTTTAAAACAGCAGTTTTATCGTGATTTCACAAAAATCCACCGTTTCGAACGAAAGAAACCTGAATTTATCAGTTTGAATAGTTAAAAACAGCGTTTTTCTATGTTTTTGCAAGTTGCAAGTTTTTTTATCGTCATTTCTCATAAATCGCCGTTTCACACGAAAGAAACATGAATTTGTCAGTTTGAATAGTTCAAAACAGCGTTTTACTATGTTTTTGCAAGTTTAAAACAGCAATTTTATCGTCATTTCTCATAAATCGCCGTTTCACACGAAAGAAACATGAATTTATCAGTTTGAATAGTTGAAAACAGCATTTTCTATGTTTTTGCAAGTTTAAAACAGCAATTTTATCGTCATATCTCATAAATCGCCGTTTTCACACGAAAGAAACATGAATTTATCAGTTTGAATAGTTGAAAACAGCGTTTTTCTATGTTTTTGCAAGTTTAAAACAGAAATTTTATCGTCATTTCTCATAAATCGCCGTTTCACACGAAAGAAACATGAATTTGTCAGTTTGAATAGTTCAAAACAGCGTTTTACTATGTTTTTGCAAGTTTAAAACAGCAATTTTATCGTCATTTCTCATAAATCGCCGTTTCACACGAAAGAAACATGAATTTGTCAGTTTGAATAGTTCAAAACAGCGTTTTTCTATGTTTTTGCAAGTTTAAAACAGCAGTTTTATCGTGATTTCACAAAAATCCAACGTTTCGAACGAAAGAAACCTGAATTTATCAGTTTGAATAGTTAAAAACAGCGTTTTTCTATGTTTTTGCAAGTTTAAAACAGCATTTTTAACGTCATTTCTCATAAATCGCCGTTTCACACGAAAGAAACATGAATTTGTCAGTTTGAATAGTTCAAAACAGCGTTTTTCTATGTTTTTGCAAGTTTAAAACAGCAATTTTATCGTCATTTCTCATAAATCGCCGTTTCACACGAAAGAAACATGAATTTATCAGTTTGAATAGTTGAAAACAGCGTTTTTCTATGTTCTTGCAAGTTTAAAACCGCAATTTTATCGTCATTTCTCATAAATCGCCGTTTCACACGAAAGAAACATGAATTTGTCAGTTTGAATAGTTCAAAACAGCGTTTTACTATGTTTTTACAAGTTTAAAACAGTAATTTTATCGTCATTTCTCATAAATCGCCGTTTCACACGAAAGAAACATGAATTTGTCAGTTTGAATAGTTCAAAACAGCGTTTTTCTATGTTTTTGCAAGTTTAAAACAGCAGTTTTATCGTGATTTCTCAAAATCCACCGTTTCGAACGAAAGAAACCTGAATTTATCAGTTTGAATAGTTTAAAAACAGCGTTTTTCTATGTTTTTGCAAGTTTAAAACAGCAATTTTATCGTCATTTCTCATAAATCGCCGTTTCACACGAAAGAAACATGAATTTGTCAGTTTGAATAGTTCAAAACAGCGTTTTTCTATGTTTTTGCAAGTTTAAAACAGCAATTTTATCGTCATTTCTCATAAATCGCCGTTTCACACGAAAGAAACATGAATTTATCAGTTTGAATAGTTGAAAACAGCGTTTTTCTATGTTCTTGCAAGTTTAAAAACAGCAATTTTATCGTCATTTCTCATAAATCGCCGTTTCACACGAAAGAAACATGAATTTGTCAGTTTGAATAGTTCAAAACAGCGTTTTTCTATGTTTTTGCAAGTTTAAAACAGCAATTTTATCGTCATTTCTCATAAATCGCCGTTTCACACGAAGAAACATGAATTTGTCAGTTTGAATAGTTCAAAACAGCGTTTTTACTATGTTTTTGCAAGTTTTAAAACAGCAATTTTATCGTCATTTCTCATAAATCGCCGTTTCACACGAAAGAAACATGAATTTGTCAGTTTGAATAGTTCAAAACAGCGTTTTTCTATGTTTTTGCAAGTTTAAAACAGCAGTTTTATCGTGATTTCACAAAAATCCAACGTTTCGAACGAAAGAAACCTGATTTATCAGTTTGAATAGTTAAAAACAGCGTTTTTCTATGTTTTTGCAAGTTTAAAACAGCATTTTTAACGTCATTTCTCATAAATCGCCGTTTCACACGAAAGAAACATGAATTTGTCAGTTTGAATAGTTCAAAACAGCGTTTTTCTATGTTTTTTGCAAGGTTTAAAACAGCAATTTTATCGTCATTTCTCATAAATCGCCGTTTCACACGAAAGAAAACATGAATTTATCAGTTTGAATAGTTGAAAACAGCGTTTTTCTATGTTCTTGCAAGTTTAAAACCGCAATTTTATCGTCATTTCTCATAAATCGCCGTTTCACACGAAAGAAACATGAATTTGTCAGTTTGAATAGTTCAAAACAGCGTTTTTCTATGTTTTTGCAAGTTTAAAACAGCAATTTTATCGTCATTTCTCATAAATCGCCGTTTCACACGAAAGAAACATGAATTTGTCAGTTTGAATAGTTCAAAACAGCGTTTTTCTATGTTTTTGCAAGTTTAAAACAGCAATTTTATCGTCATTTCTCATAAATCGCCGTTTCACACGAAAGAAACATGAATTTATCAGTTTGAATAGTTGAAAACAGCGTTTTTTCTGTGTTTTTGCAAGTTTAGAAACAGCAATTTTATCGTCATTTCTCATAAATCGCCGTTTCACACGAAAGAAACATGAATTTGTCAGTTTGAATAGTTCAAAACAGCGTTTTTCTATGTTTTTGCAAGTTTAAAACAGCAATTTTATCGTCATTTCTCATAAATCGCCGTTTCACACGAAAGAAACATGAATTTATCAGTTTGAATAGTTGAAAACAGCGTTTTTCTATGTTCTTGCAGAGTTTAAAACAGCAATTTTATCGTCATTTCTCATAAATCGCCGTTTCACACGAAAGAAACATGAATTTGTCAGTTTGAATAGTTCAAAACAGCGTTTTTCTATGTTTTTGCAAGTTTAAAACAGCAATTTTATCGTCATTTCTCTTAAATCGCCGTTTCACACGAAAGAAACATGAATTTGTCAGTTTGAATAGTTCAAAACAGCGTTTTTCTATGTTTTTGCAAGTTTTAAAACAGCAATTTTATCGTCATTTTCTCATAAATCGCCGTTTCACACGAAAGAAACATGAATTTATGCAGTTTGAATAGTTGAAAACAGCGTTTTTTCTATGTTCTTGCAAGTTTAAAACAGCAATTTTATCGTCATTTTTTATAAATCGCCGTTTCACACGAAAGAAACATGAATTTGTCAGTTTGAATAGTTCAAAACAGCCTTTTACTATGTTTTTGCAAGTTTAAAACAGCAATTTTATCGTCATTTCTCATAAATCGCCGTTTCACACGAAAGAAACATGAATTTGTCAGTTTGAATAGTTCAAAACAGCGTTTTTCTATGTTTCGCAAGTTTAAAACAGCAATTTTATCGTGATATCACAAAAATCCACCGTTTCGAACGAAAGAAACCTGAATTTATCAGTTTGAATAGTTAAAAACAGCGTTTTTTTATGTTTTTGCAAGTTTAAAACAGCAATTTTATCGTCATTTCTCATAAATCGCCATTTCACACGAAAGAAACATGAATTTGTCAGTTTGAATAGTTCAAAACAGCGTTTTTCTATGTTTTTGCAAGTTTAAAACAGCAATTTTATCGTCATTTCTCAAAAATCGCCGTTTCACACGAAAGAAACATGAATTTATCAGTTTGAATAGTTGAAAACAGCGTTTTTCTATGTTTTTGCAAGTTTAAAAGAGCAATATTATCGCCATTTCTCATAAATCGCCGTTTCACACGAAAGAAACATGAATTTGTCAGTTTGAATAGTCAAAACAGCGTTTTTCTATGTTTTTGCAAGTTTAAAACAGCAATTTTTAATGTCATTTCTCATAAATCGCCGTTTCACACGAAAGAAACATGAATTTGTCAGTTTGAATAGTTCAAACAGCGTTTTTCTATGTTTTTGCAAGTTTAAAACAGCAATTTTAATGTCATTTCTCATAAATCGCCGTTTCACACGAAAGAAACATGAATTTGTCAGTTTGAATAGTTCAAAACAGCGTTTTTCTATGTTTTTGCAAGTTTAAAACAGCAATTTTATCGTCATTTCTCATAAATCGCCGTTTCACACGAAAGAAACATGAATTTGTCAGTTTGAATAGTTCAAAACAACGTTTTTCTATGTTTTTGCGAGTTTAAAACAGCAGTTTTATCGTGATTTCACAAAAATCCACCGTTTCGAACGAAAGAAACCTGAATTTATCAGTTTGAATAGTTAAAAAACAGCGTTTTTTCTATGTTTTTGCAAGTTTAAAACAGCAATTTTATCGTCATTTCTCATAAATCGCCGTTTCACACGAAAGAAACATGAATTTGTCAGTTTGAATAGTTCAAAACAGCGTTTTACTATGTTTTTGCAAGTTTAAAACAGCAATTTATCGTCATTTCTCATAAATCGCCGTTTCACACGAAAGAAACATGAATTTATCAGTTTGAATAGTTGAAAACAGCATTTTCTATGTTTTTGCAAGTTTAAAACAGCAATTTTATCGTCATTTCTCATAAATCGCCGTTTCACACGAAAGAAACATGATTTATCAGTTTGAATAGTTGAAAACAGCGTTTTTCTATGTTTTGCAAGTTTCAAACAGCAATTTTATCGTCATTTCTCATAAATCGCCGTTTCACACGAAAGAAACATGAATTTGTCAGTTTGAATAGTTCAAAACAGCGTTTTACTATGTTTTTGCAAGGTTTAAAACAGCAATTTTATCGTCATTTCTCATAAATCGCCGTTTCACACGAAAGAAACATGAATTTGTCAGTTTGAATAGTTCAAAACAGCGTTTTTCTATGTTTTTGCAAGTTTAAAACAGCAGTTTTATCGTGATTTCACAAAAATCCAACGTTTCGAACGAAAGAAACCTGAATTTATCAGTTTGAATAGTTAAAAACAGCGTTTTTCTATGTTTTTGCAAGTTTAAAACAGCATTTTTTAACGTCATTTCTCATAAATCGCCGTTTCACACGAAAGAAACATGAATTTGTCAGTTTTGAATAGTTCAAAACAGCGTTTTTCTATGTTTTTGCAAGTTTAAAACAGCAATTTTATCGTCATTTCTCATAAATCGCCGTTTCACACAAAAGAAACATGAATTTGTCAGTTTGAATAGTTCAAAACAGCGTTTTTTCTATGTTTTTGCAAGTTTAAAACAGCAATTTTATCGTCATTTCTCATAAATCGCCGTTTCACACGAAAGAAACATGAATTTGTCAGTTTGAATAGTTCAAAACAGCGTTTTACTATGTTTTTGCAAGTTTAAACAGCAATTTTATCGTCATTTCTCATAAATCACCGTTTCACACGAAAGAAACATGAATTTGTCAGTTTGAATAGTTCAAAACAGCGTTTTTCTATGTTTTTGCAAGTTTAAAACAGCAGTTTTATCGTGATTTAACAAAAATCCACCGTTTCCAACGAAAGAAACCTGAATTTATCAGTTTGAATAGTTAAAAACAGCGTTTTTCTATGTTTTTGCAAGTTTAAAACAGCAATTTTATCGTCATTTCTCATAAATCGCCGTTTCACACGAAAGAAACATGAATTTGTCAGTTTGAATAGTTCAAAACAGCGTTTTTACTAGGTTTTTGCAAGTTTAAAACAGCAATTTTTCGTCATTTCTCATAAATCGCCGTTTCACACGAAAGAAACATGAATTTGTCAGTTTGAATAGTTCAAAACAGCGTTTTTTATGTTTTTGCAAGTTTAAAACAGCAATTTTATCGTCATTTTTCATAAATCGCCGTTTCACACGAAAGAAACATGAATTGTCAGTTTGAATAGTTCAAAACAGCGTTTTTCTATGTTTTTGCAAGTTTAAAACAGCAATTTTATCGTCATTTCTCATAAATCGCCGTTTCACACGAAAGAAACATGAATTTATCAGTTTGAATAGTTGAAAACAGCGTTTTTCTATGTTCTTGCAAGTTTAAAACAGCAATTTTATCGTCATTTCTCATAAATCGCCGTTTCACACGAAAGGAACATGAATTTGTCAGTTTGAATAGTTCAAAACAGCGTTTTTCTATGTTTTTGCAAGTTTAAAACAGCAATTTTATCGTCATTTCTCATAAATCGCCGTTTCACACGAAAGAAACATGAATTTATCAGTTTGAATAGTTGAAAACAGCGTTTTTCTGTGTTTTTGCAAGTTTAAAACAGCAATTTTATCGTCATTTCTCATAAATCGCCGTTTCACACGAAAGAAACATGAATTTGTCAGTTTGGAGTAGTTCAAACCAGCGTTTTTCTATGTTTTTGCAAGTTTAAAACAGCAATTTTATCGTCATTTCTCATAAATCGCCGTTTCACACGAAAGAAACATTAATTTATCAGTTTGAATAGTTGGAAACAGCGTTTTTCTATGTTTTTGCAAGTTTAAAACAGCAGTTTTATTGTGATTTTACAAAAATCCACCGTTTTCGAATAAAAGAAACCGGAATTTATCAGTTTGAATAGTTAAAAACAGCGTTTTTCTATGTTTTTGCAAGTTTAAAACAGCAATTTTATCGTCATTTCTCATAAATCGCCGTTTCACACGAAGGAAACATGAATTTATCAGTTTGAATAGTTGAAAACAGCGTTTTTCTATGTTTTTGCAAGTTTAAAACAGCAGGTTTTATCGTGATTTCAAAAAAAATCCACCGTTTCGAACAAAAGAAACCTGAATTTATCAGTTTGAATAGTTAAAAACAGCGTTTTTTCTATGTTTTTGCAAGTTTAAAACAGCAATTTTATCGTCATTTCTCATAAATCGCCGTTTCACACGAAAGAAACATGAATTTGTCAGTTTAAATAGTTCAAAACAGCGTTTTTCAATGTTTTTGCAAGTTTAAAACAGCAGTTTTATCGTGATTTTACAAAAATCCACCGTTTCGAACGAAAGAAACCTGAATTTATCAGTTTGAATAGTTAAAAACAGCGTTTTCTATGTTTTTGCAAGTTTAAAACAGCAATTTTAACGTCATTTCTCATAAATCGCCGGTTTCACACGAAAGAAACATGAATTTATCAGTTTGAATAGTTGGAAACAGCGTTTTTCTATGTTTTTGCAAGTTTAAAACAGCAGTTTTATTGTGATTTCACAAAAATCCACAGTTTCGAACGAAAGAAACATGAATTTATCAGTTTGAATAGTTAAAAACAGCGTTTTTCTATGTTTTTGCAAGTTTAAAA
>CAWWDY010001351.1:0-31922 GCA_963942605.1 Poecilus cupreus
TGAATGTATTTGCAAGCTGAAAACAGCTATTTTATCTTGATTTTGCAAACATAAACCATTACACACGACATATACATGAATGACAATTAAAATACTTGAAAACGGTGTTTTGTTTGCTTTTGCACGCTTAAAACAGCATTTTTATCTTGCTTTCACCAACATTAGCTATTATACACGACAGAAACATGAACATGACAGTTTAAATACTTGAAAACAGGATTTTGTATGTTTTTCAAAACTGAAAACAGCTATTTTATCTTGATTTTCCAAACATAAGCCATTACACACGACATATACATTAATATGACAGTTTAAATACTTGAAAACGGTGTTTTGTATGCTTTTGCATGCTCAAAGCAGCATTTTTATCTTGCTTTCACCAACATTAGCTATTATACACGACAGAAACATGAATATGACAGTTTAAATACTTAAAAAAGGTGTTTTGTATGCTTTTGCATGCTTAAAACAGCATTTTTATCTTTCTTTTACCAACATTAGCTATTATACACGACAGAAACATGAATATGACAGTTTAAAAACTTGAAAACAGCATTTTGTATGTTTTTGCAAGCTAAAAACTGCTATTTCATCTTGGTTTTGCAAAAATAAGCCATTACACACGACATATACATGAATATGACAATTTAAATACTTGAAAACGGTGTTTTGTATGCTTCTGCATGCTTAAAACAGCATTTTTATCTTGATTTTCCAAACATAAGCCATTACACACGACATATACATGAATATGACAGTTTAAATACTTGAAAACGGTGTTTTGTATGCTTTTGCACGCTTAAAACAGCATTTTTATCTTGCTTTCAGCAACATTAGCTATTATACACGACAAAAACATGAATATGACAGTTTAAATACTTGAAAACAGCATTTTGTATGATTTTGCAAGCTGAAAACAGCTATTTTATCTTGATTTTGCAAACATAAGCCATTACACACGACATATTCATGAATATGACAGTTTAAATACTTGAAAACGGTGTTTTGTATGCTTTTGCACGCTTAAAACAGCATTTTTATCTTGCTTTCACCAACATTAGCTATTATACACAACATATACATGAATATGACAGTTTAAATACTTAAAAACGGTGTTTTGTATGCTTTTGTATGCTTAAAACAGCATTTTTGTCTTGCTTTCACCAACATTAGCTATTATACATGACAGAAATATGAATATGACAGTTTAAATACTTGAAAACAGCATTTTGAATGTTTTTGCAAGCTGAAAACAGCTATTTTATCTTGATTTTGCAAACATAAACCATTACACACGACATAAACATGAATATGACAATTAAAATACTTGAAAACGGTGTTTTGTATGCTTTTGCACGCTTAAAACAGCATTTTTATCTTGCTTTCACCAACATTAGCTATTATACACGACATATACATGAATATGACAGTTTAAATACTTAAAAACGGTGTTTTGTATGCTTAAAACAGCATTTTTGTCTTGCTTTCACCAACATTAGCTATTATACACGACAGAAACATGAATATGATAGTTTAAATACTTGAAAACAGCATTTTGTATGTTTTTGCAAGCTGAAAACAGCTATTTTATCTTGATTTTGCAAACATAAGCCATTACACACGACATATACATGAATATGACAGTTTAAATACTTGAAAACGGTGTTTTGTATGCTTTTGCACGCTTAAAACAGCATTTTTGTCTTGCTTTAACCAACATTAGCTATTATACACGACAGAAACATGAATATGACAGTTCAAATACTTGAAAACGGTGGTTTGTATGCTTTTGCATGCTTAAAACAGCATTTTTATCTTGCTTTTACCAACATTAGCTATTATACACGACAGAAACATGAATATGACAGTTTAAAAACTTGAAAACAGCATTTTGCATGTTTTTGCAAGCTAAAAACTGCTATGTCATCTTGTTTTTGCAAACATAAGCCATTACACACGACATATACATGAATATGACAATTTAAATACTTGAAAACGGTGTTTTGTATGCTTTTGCACGCTTAAAACAGCATTTTTATCTTGCTTTCACCAACATTGGCTATTATACACGACAGAAACATGAATATGACAGTTTAAATACTTGAAAACAGCATTTTGTATGTTTTTGCAAGCTGAAAACAGCTATTTTATCTAGATTTTGCAAACATAAGCCATTACACACGACATATACATGAATATGACAGTTTAAATACTTGAAAACCGTGTTTTGTATGCTTTTGCATGCTTAAAACAGCATTTTTTCTTGCTTTCACCAACATTAGCTATTATACATGACAGAAATATGAATATGACAGTTTAGGTACTTGAAAACAGCATTTTGTATTTGCAAGCTGAAAACAGCTATTTTATCTTGATTTTGCAAACATAAGCCATTACACACGACATATACATGAATATGACAGTTTAAATACTTGAAAACGGTGTTTTGTATGCTTTTGCACGCTTAAAACAGCATTATTATCTTGCTTTCAGCAACATTAGCTATTATACACTACAGAAACATGAATATGACAGTTTATGTACTTGAAAACAGCATTTTGTATGTTTTTGCAAGCTGAAAACAACTATTTTATCTTGATTTTGCAAACATAAGCCATTACACACGACATATTCATGAATATGACAGTTTAAATACTTGAAAACAGCATTTTGTATGTTTTTGCAAGCTAAAAACTGCTATGTCATCTTGTTTTTGCAAACATAAGCCATTACACACGACATATACATGAATATGACAGTTTAAATACTTGAAAACGGTGTTTTGTATGCTTTTGCACGCTTAAAACAGCATTTTTATCTTGCTTTCACCAACATTAGCTATTATACACGACATATACATGAATATGACAGTTTAAATATTTAAAAACGGTGTTTTGTATGCTTAAAACAGCATTTTTGTCTTGCTTTCACCAACATTAGCTATTATACACGACAGAAACATGAATATGATAGTTTAAATACTTGAAAACAGCATTTTGTATGTTTTTGCAAGCTGAAAACAGCTATTTTATCTTGATTTTGCAAACATAAGCCATTACACACGAAATATACATGAATATGACAGTTTAAATACTTGAAAACGGTGTTTTGTATGCTTTTGCACGCTTAAAACAGCATTTTTGTCTTGCTTTAACCAACATTAGCTATTATACACGACAGAAACATGAATATGACAGTTCAAATACTTGAAAACGGTGGTTTGTATGCTTTTGCATGCTTAAAACAGCATTTTTATCTTGCTTTTACCAACATTAGCTATTATACACGACAGAAACATGAATATGACAGTTTAAAAACTTGAAAACAGCATTTTGCATGTTTTTGCAAGCTAAAAACTGCTATGTCATCTTGTTTTTGCAAACATAAGCCATTACACACGACATATACATGAATATGACAATTTAAATACTTGAAAACGGTGTTTTGTATGCTTTTGCACGCTTAAAACAGCATTTTTATCTTGCTTTCACCAACATTGGCTATTATACACGACAGAAACATGAATATGACAGTTTAAATACTTGAAAACAGCATTTTGTATGTTTTTGCAAGCTGAAAACAGCTATTTTATCTAGATTTTGCAAACATAAGCCATTACACACGACATATACATGAATATGACAGTTTAAATACTTGAAAACCGTGTTTTGTATGCTTTTGCATGCTTAAAACAGCATTTTTTCTTGCTTTCACCAACATTAGCTATTATACATGACAGAAATATGAATATGACAGTTTAGGTACTTGAAAACAGCATTTTGTATGTTTTTGCAAGCTGAAAACAGCTATTTTATCTTGATTTTGCAAACATAAGCCATTACACACGACATATACATGAATATGACAGTTTAAATACTTGAAAACGGTGTTTTGTATGCTTTTGCACGCTTAAAACAGCATTATTATCTTGCTTTCAGCAACATTAGCTATTATACACGACAGAAACATGAATATGACAGTTTATATACTTGAAAACAGCATTTTGTATGTTTTTGCAAGCTGAAAACAACTATTTTATCTTGATTTTGCAAACATAAGCCATTACACACGACATATTCATGAATATGACAGTTTAAATACTTGAAAACGGTGTTTTGTATGCTTTTGCATGCATAAAACAGCATTTTTATCTAGCTTTCACCAACATTAGCTATTATACAAGACAGAAACATGAATATGACAGTTTAAATACTTGAAAAAGGGGTTTTGTATGCTTTTGCATGCTTAAAACAGCATTTTTATCTTGCTTTCACCAACAGTAGCTATTATACACTACAGAAACATGAATATGACAGTTTAAATACTTGAAAACAGCATTTTGTATGTTTTTGCAAGCTGAAAACAGCTATTTTATCTTGATTTTGCAAAAATAAGCCATTACACACGACATATACATGAATATGACAGTTTAAATACTTGAAAACCGTGTTTTGTATGCTTTTGCATGCTTAAAACAGCATTTTTTCTAGCTTTCACAAACATTAGCTATTATACATGACAGAAATATGAATATGACAGTTTAAATACTTGAAAACAGCATTTTGTATGTTTTTGCAAGCTGAAAACAGCTATTTTATCTGGATTTTGCAAACATAAGCTATTACACACGACATATACATGAATATGACAGTTTAAATACTTAAAAACAGCATTTTGTATGTTTTTGCAATCTGAAAACAGCTATTTTATCTTGATTTTGCAAACATAAGCCATTACACACGACATATACATGAATATGACAGTTTAAATACTTTAAAACGGTGTTTTGTATGCTTTTCCATGCTTAAAGCAGCATTTTTATCTTGCTTTCACCAACATTAGCTATTATACACGACATATACATGAATATGACAGTTTAAATACTTAAAAACGGAGTTTTGTATGCTTTTGTATGCTTAAAACAGCATTTTTGTCTTGCTTTCACCAACATTAGCTATTATACACGACAGAAACATGAATATGATAGTTTAAATACTTGAAAACAGCATTTTGTATGTTTTTGCAAGCTGAAAACAGTTATTTTATCTTGATTTTGCAAACATAAGCCATTACATACGACATATACATGAATATGACAGTTTAAATACTTGAAAACGGTGTTTTGTATGCTTTTGCACGCTTAAAACAGCATTTTTATCTTGCTTTTAGCAACATTAGCTATTATACACGACAGAAACATGAATATGACAGTTTAAATACATGAAAACAGCATTTTGTATGTTTTTGCAAGCTGAAAACAGCTATTTTATCTTGATTTTGCAAACATAAGCCATTACACACGACATATACATGAATATGACAGTTTAAATACTTGAAAACGGTGTTTTGTATGCTTTTGCATGCTTAAAACAGCATTTTTATCTAGCTTTTACCAACATTAGCTATTATACACGACAGAAACATGAATATGACAGTTTAAATACTTGAAAACGGTGTTTTGTATGCTTTTGCATGCTTAAAACAGCATTTTTATCTTGCTTTTACCAACATTAGCTATTATACACGACAGAAACATGAATATGACAGTTTAAAAACTTGAAAACAGCATTTTGTATGTTTTTGCAGGCTAAAAACTGCTATTTCATCTTGATTTTGCAAACATAAGCCATTACACACGACATATACATGAATATGACAGTTTAAATACTTGAAAACGGTGTTTTGTATGCTTTTGCATGCTTAAAACAGCATTTTTATCTAGCTTTCACCAACATTAGCTATTATACACGACAGAAACATGAATATGACAGTTTAAATACTTGAAAACGGTGTTTTGTATGCTTTTGCATGCTTAAAACAGCATTTTTATCTTGCTTTTACCAACATTAGCTATTATACACGACAGAAATATGAATATGACAGTTTAAAAACTTGAAAACAGCATTTTGTATGTTTTTGCAAGCTAAAAACTGCTATTTCATCTTGATTTTGCAAACATAAGCCATTACGCACGACATATACATGAATATGACAGTTTAAATAATTGAAAACGGTGTTTTGTATGCTTTTGCATGCTTAAAACAGCATTTTTGTCTTGCTTTCACCAACATTAGCTATTATACACGACAGAAACATGAATATGACAGTTTACATACTTGATAACAGCATTTTGTTTGTTTTTGCAAGCTGAAAACAGCTATTTTATCTTGATTTTGCAAACATAAGAAATTACACACGACATATACATGAATATGACTGTTTAAATACTTGAAAACGGTGTTTTGTATGCTTTTGCATGCTTAAAACAGCATTTTTATCTAGCTTTCACCAACATTAGCTATTATACACGACAGAAACATGGATATGACAGTTTAGATACTTGATAACGGTGTTTTGTATGCTTTTGCTTGCTCAAAACAGCATTTTTATCTTGCTTTCACCAACATTAGCTATTATACACGACAGAAACATGAATATGACAGTTTAAAAACTTGAAAACAGCATTTTGTATGTTTTTGCAAGCTGAAAACAGCTATTTTATCTGGATTTTGCAAACATAAGCTATTACACACGACATATACATGAATATGACAGTTTAAATACTTAAAAACAGAATTTAGTATGTTTTTGCAAGCTGAAAACAGCTATTTTATCTTGATTTTGCAAACATAAGCCATTACACACGACATATACATAAATATGACAGTTTTAATATTTGAAAACTGTGTTTTGTATGCTTTTGCATGCTGAAAACAGCATTTTTGTCTTGCTTTCACCAACATTAGCTATTATACACGACAGAAACATGAATATGACAGTTTAAATACTTGAAAACGGTGTTTTGTATGCTTTTGCATGCTTAAAACAGCATTTTTATCTTGATTTTCCAAACATAAGCCATTACACACGACATATACATGAATATGACAGTTTAAATACTTGAAAACGGTGTTTCGTATGCTTTTGCATGCTCAAAACAGCATTTTTGTCTTGCTTTCACCAACATTAGCTATTATACACGACAGAAATATGAATATGACAGTTTAAATACTTGAAAACGGTGTTTTGTATGCTTTTGCATGTTTAAAACAGCATTTTTATCTTGCTTTCACCAACATTAGCTATTATACACGACAGAAACATGAATATGACAGTTTAAATACTTGAAAACAGCATTTTGTTTGTTTTTGCAAGCTGAAACATATACATGAATATGACAGTTTAAATACTTAAAAACCGTGTTTTGTATGCTTTTGCATGCTTAAAACAGCATTTTTTCTTGCTTTCACCAACATTAGCTATTATACATGACAGAAATATGAATATGACAGTTTAAATACTTGAAAACTGCATTTTGTATGTTTTTGCAAGCTGAAAACAGCTATTTTATCTTGATTTTGCAAACATAAGCCATTACACACGACATATACATGAATATGACAGTTTAAATACTTGAAAATGGTGTTTTGTATGCTTTTGCACGCTTAAAACAGCATTTTTATCTTGCTTTTACCATCATTAACTATTATACACGACAGAAACATGAATATGACAGTTTAAATACTTGAAAACAGCATTTTGTATGTTTTTGCAAGCTGAAAACAGCTATTTTATCTTGATTTTGCAAACATAAGCCATTACACACGACATATACATGAATATGACAGTTTAAATACTTGAAAACGGTGTTTTGTTTGCTTTTGCATGCTTAAAACAGCATTTTTATCTTGCTTTTACCAACATTAGCTATTATACACGACAGAAACATGAATATGACAATTTAAATACTTGAAAAGAGCATTTTCTATGTTTTTGCAAGCTGAAAACAGCTATTTTATCTGGATTTTGCAAACATAAGCTATTACACACGACATATACATGAATATGACAGTTTAAATACTTAAAAACAGCATTTTGTATGTTTTTGCAAGCTGAAAACAGCTATTTTATCTTGATTTTGCAAACATAAGCCATTACACACGACATATACATAAATATGACAGTTTTAATATTTGAAAACTGTGTTTTGTATGCTTTTGTATGCTGAAAACAGCATTTTTGTCTTGCTTTTACCAACATTAGCTATTATACACGACAGAAACATGAATATGACAGTTTAAATACTTGAAAACGGTGTTTTGTATGCTTTTGCATGCTTAAAACAGCATTTTTATCTTGATTTTCCAAACATAAGCCATTACACACGACATATACATGAATATGACAGTTTAAATACTTGAAAACGGTGTTTTGTATGCTTTTGCATGCTCAAAACAGCATTTTTGTCTTGCTTTCACCAACATTAGCTATTATACACGACAGAAACATGAATATGACAGTTTAAATACTTGAAAACGGTGTTTTGTATGCTTTTGCATGTTGTTACTATTACCCTGATGGTAATAGTAACAAATTGACGCCCTAAAAGTGGGGCATCGCGTTGCGCATCGCGTTGGTTAAGTTTGCCTTCTCGGACGCTATTGAATCATTCTGTACCTCTTTCAGTTTTCTTAGTTCATGTTGTTATTTCTTGTCATCACATCATTCATTCATTCTAGAATTAGAACAATTAGTTTAGGTTAGAGTTAGTTATTAAGATGGAATTACGTATGGATAGTTACCGTTTGTTGACAGATGAATTATCGTATGAGCTTTTGTTACGTGGAATCACGACGGACGGAAACGCGTCTGAAAAGCGTAAAATCCTAAGCGAATGTTTGCAATCTGAATATCGTAGTAAAGTTCCAGTTGAGATTGAATCCGGTACACTCCCCTTAGATCCAATTTCTGAGATTGCTATTTGTGAGCAAAAGTTAGAGGAATTGAAGAAGTTATTAGAGAAGTTCAGTAAGGATAGATATCAAAGTGATTATGTGAGACTTCGCACGCGTTTGACACATGTTAGATTGAGGTTAGGGCGTATTAGCGAAACGACTGCCGAACAGAACGCTAAAATAACACAATTAATTCAGCAATGCGAAACGTATGGTAAAGAATCCAAACAAAAGTTCTCGACACAAGCTACCGCAATTTTAGTTTCGGAACATGAGCAATCGTTGTTGGGATCTGATACGGAAATAGAAGCGGAACACCAGTCGACAATTTTAGACGCAAATGCCATACAAGCAGCCCGCGGTTCAGAAACTGTACTTTCACAACCGGACAGTAATCATTTAGCGCATGTACTTGAGCGATTAGCGACGGTAATGAGTTCACCTCTTCCGCGAAATGAGATCACACCCAGTCTATCAACCTATCATCCAGTACATAAATGGAACATCACGTACGATGGTGAGTCAAACCTGTCAAATTTTCTTGAGAGGATTGAGGAGTTACGAGTAGCACGATCTATTAGTAAGGAACAATTATTTCGGTCTGCAGTAGAGTTGTTCACCGGAAAGGCGTTAATATGGTATCGCGCAAAGTATCGCAACCTCAATTGTTGGGACGAATTAGTGCAATCATTACGTGACACATTTTTACCGTGCGATTATGAATTTACATTATGGGATGAAATTAGAAGTAAAACGCAAGGTAGTGAGGAACGAGCCGCGATATTTATAGCTAGCATGGAAGGGTTATTCAGACGTTTACGTACTCGTCCACCGAAGCACGAACGTATCACGTTAATACGTCGAAACTTATTACCTTATTTGCAAGTTGGTCTAGGTCTCCGCGAAATTGAGTCAGTAGAGGAACTTGACACGCTCTGTGGTCAATTAGAATCCCTCCACACGCGCACCAAGAACTTAAAGCCACCGCCTACGGTCAGTCAATCTCTTGAAACTGACTTAGCGTACCAACGACCGCGCAGTAGTTCACGTCTTGCCGCTACCAATATTGTTGCTCCTGGAGCCAGTAATGCCACGAAACTGTTGTGTTGGAACTGTAGATATACGGGACATATTAGTAAGGAGTGTAAGGAACCGCGACGTATTCATTGTTGGGAGTCACGACACGGAATTGTAGAAAGTGTTCGGAAAACAGGAACGGAAGGCCGTAAGTGACCGTGCTCGCCTTCCTCCAATGAAATCGGTCACATCAGAACTTAATACAATCAGCCAAGTACAAATTGAACAGACATCGGTTATATTAAATTACATATTTTCGCATTTGAATCAAGATGAGCGACCTTATCTAAAGATATCTATTTTTGGGACTGAATTTATAGGATTATTAGACTCAGGAGCGTCTCGCTCGATCATAGGCAAAAAAGGTTGGGACATAATAAAACAATTTAATGTAGAGTTAGCTGAGGAAGATTCGCCGGATTGCATTGTCGCGAATGGTGAAGTTTGTGGGAGCTTGGGCTCCGTAACGGTGCCCGTGCGTCTGGTAGAGAAGGTATGTTTGATAAAGTTTTTAGTGGTTCCGTCGGTCAGTCACACCTTGATTCTGGGATTAGATTTTTGGCGATCCATGGGGATAGTGCCAGATTTAAGGCGTGATGAGTGGTATTTCTCTACTAGCGAACCGGTATCCGCGAACTCGTGTTCCCCATCCTCGTTTAACCTACAACCCGACGAAAAATTAATTTTAGAGCAATTTTTAGAGAAACAGTGGAAAATCATGGGGTCAGTGTTAGGTTGCACTCACTTAGTTGCACATGAGATAGTGGTGGAGAATTCAGAACCAATTCGGCAACGGTATTACCCAGTATCTCCGGTAATGCAGCAGCACATTCAGACCGCACTGGATGAGATGCTCCGAGATGACATCATCGAACCGTCGACGAGTCCGTGGTCCTCTCCAATCTTAATGATACCTAAAAAAGACGGAACGTATAGATTTTGTGTGGATTTTAGACGGGTGAACAAGGTAACTAAAAAGAATGCTTACCCTATTCCGTACGTGTCCGCCATTTTAGACCGTTTGCGTGGAGCGAGATACATTAGTTCATTAGATATTAAAAGCGCGTATTGGCAGATTCCGTTAAAAGCAGAAAGTCGAGAAATAACTGCGTTTAGAATTCCCGGACGTGGGCTATTCCATTTCAAACGTATGCCATTCGGTTTGACCAATGCACCCGCTACTTGGCAGAAGCTTATCGATACCGTTCTCGGATGCGACCTCGAGTCATATGTATTTGTCTACTTAGATGACATTGTTGTCATATCGGAAACGTTCGCGCAGCACATGGAAATATTGGGAAAGATATTTAGTCGTTTAATTGCAGCAGGCTTGACCGTTAGTCAAACCAAGAGTCAGTTTTGTCGTCCGCAAATCAAGTACCTCGGTTATATTGTGGATCACTTGGGGTTGAGAGTGGATCCTGAGAAGGTGGAGGCAATATTGAGGATACCGACGCCAAAGACTGTTCGGGATGTTCGAAGCTTCCTAGGTATGGCGTCTTGGTATCGGCGTTTTGTGCCTACGTTCTCCTCCATAGTTGCGCCACTGAGTCAGCTGACGCGTAAGTCGCGTAAGTTCGTGTGGACAGACGAGTGCCAGCAATCGTTCGATCTATTACGCGATAGTTTAGTTGCTGCACCAATACTCACATGTCCGGATTTTACTCAGCCTTTCGTTGTGCAGACAGATGCTAGCGCTTACGGTTTGGGGGCTGTCTTGACACAAACTCTGAGCGGTGCAGAGAAAGTGATCTGTTATCTGAGCCGTTCGTTAACTAAAACGGAACGTAACTATCATACAACTGAGCGCGAGTGTTTGGCTGTAGTCTGGGCGCTGGAGAAGTTGCGACCGTACCTTGAAGGTGTGCATTTCACGGTCATCACCGACCACCACTCATTACAATGGCTCATGAATTTTAATCAATCGACGGGAAAATTATGTCGCTGGGCGATTCGGCTACAACAGTTTGATTTTGAATTGGTACATCGCAAGGGGAAGGATAATTTAGTGCCAGATTGTTTATCGAGATCCGTACCTGTAGCGAACATTAGTGTAGCGAATCTCACCGATTCTGAGTCCACCGATCGCTGGTACACATCCATGTTAGAAAACGTACAGAATAAGCCTGCAAAATACAAATCGTGGTGTCTAAAGAACGGAAAATTATTTAAATATGTTGATCCCGTCATACCTGACTTAAGCGACGTGGATGACTGTTGGAAGTTAGTCGTGCCTAAGGAGAAGCGTCGAGAGCTTCTGACGTCGGTTCATAGTGAACCTACTTCCGGCCATCCTGGCGTGCTGAAAACTTATCGTAAGCTCGCACAATCTTATTATTGGCCTAAGATGCGTAGTGACGTGGCCGCGTTCGTGAGACGATGCGTCACGTGTATCGAGCACAAGGCTGTGCAGAAGGCTCCTCCGGGCCCAATGGGTGCGAAGCCCCGAGTCTATCGTCCGTTTCAACTAATTAGTATGGATTTGATGGGACCTCTACCGGTATCCTGCAATGGAAACAGATTCATTTTTGTTGTGTCAGATTTTTACAGTAAGTACGTACTTACGTTTCCGTTGCGAAGCGCGACTTCGGCAAATATATTGAAACATGTAGAAAACGACTTGTTTTTAGTGTATGGTGTACCGCAGTATATTGTATGTGATAACGGAGTTCAGTTCAAAAGTAGAGAATTTCGTGAGTTATGTAACCGTTACCACGTAAAACTATTATTTAATGCATTGTACCACCCCCAGAACAATCCCACGGAACGCGTAAATAGAGTAATCAAGACCATGCTAGCCGCGTACGTTAAAGACAACCATCGGGATTGGGCAAAGTATTTACCGCGAGTTACCTGTGCGATTCGCACTCTTCATCACGACGTCACTGGCTTCACGCCATTTTATGTTAATTTCGGGCGCGAACAAATAATGTCTGGTTCTGAATACTCACGTTACGCGATTCAGGACGAAGGGAAAGTTGAGTATGATCGCGAGAAGGTAGGAAAAACGCGAGAAACCGGCTTTTAGAAAATCTACGCCGAAGTTCGAAAACGCCTAGATCACGCATACGAGCGTAGCCGTACACAGTACAACCTTCGTAGACGGCCAGTAAATTATAACGTTGGTGATGTGGTTTGGCGTCGAAATTTTAAACCTTCCAATGCAGCCGACTATTATGCTCAGAAACTCGCCCCGAAGTACGTTGGACCATTTACTATAAAACAAAAAAAATCTGATCTCATTTACAAATTAGTAGATGCCGAAGGGCGCGATGATGGAGTTTGGCATGTAAAAAATTTGAAGGAAGGACCTCCGCGCGACCAAGTAGCTCATGATTAGTTAGTGGAAAATGTAATTCACATAGTTTAGTAAATCAATTCACAGCTAGTTAGTAATTAGTTCACTTGTTAGTTAGTTTAGTAGGTTACTTGTGAAGGAAATTCGGGGAATTTTCCTTCATGGGAATAAAGGGGGGATTTGTTACGGTTAGATTTAGGATTCATCACTTCATTCCATATTCTCGACTTCTGGTATCCTAAAAACAGTTAGCGTCATTATTTACTTCTATTAGCAACCTACCTGTTGACAGTTGGTGAATTTTATTAGTTCCTTTAAATTATCATATTAGTAATCTTAATTTCAATACTTACCTCGTTTAGCTTCATGATTTCTTTATTTATTCATCATTCATAATCTTGTAGGATTCACTCGTTCACCTTGATCATCAGCTGTCAGTGACAGATGTCACGTGACAATTGTACAGCGTCTTCATTCACCACTTATTTTCGTTTCGGTAGACCAGCTGGTTTACATTCTTGTTTAAAGGCAAGCCTACGGCGAGGGTGTGTGTACTTATCAGCGACGCTGAATTCAATGTTAATGTAATGCGTGAAATTACTTGATTTTTCCTGAGAGTTTTAAAAAAACCGTTACTTATAGTTTTTCAGTCAAGTCGCAAGGTTGTGTTTTTTTGCTATTAGTTTTTCGTATTTGGGTTACGATAACTAGACCAAGTTATTGGGATTATAAAATTCACACTCAGTTGAATATTGTGTTTATTCTACGGCTAGTCCGGATTTATGCACTTGACGCGTATTAAAACAACCTTTTAGCCGCATACCATCAGAGGTAAGAATTCAGTCAGTTAAGAGAGATTCAGCATCGTCATTAGTTCATGTTCCTAACTCCGTTGTTCTTTTCAGGCTATTTATTTATGATACGTATTTATTTATGATACGTATTTATTTTTGATACGTATTTATTTATGATACGTACTTATTTATTTTACGTATATTTGCTTAAGTCTACTTATTGGTTATTGATTTATGACCCATTATTCGGGTCTGAATCTTGATTCACATCCAAATATTTATTCCGTATTGAGTCATTCATTATTGAGTCATTGAGACTCAACCACCTTGGATCGTCCGCTGGTTTGGGGTTTGCCAAGTAGTATTTGTGCTGTTGGAGACAGTACTCCATTCCGAGGGACAATTGGCGTTCATCATCAGTTGGAGTGAGACAGTACGTGCCGTCATCACGACCTGCGGTCCGTGCCTCATAGTTGCCGCCATCTTGTCCGGACGTAACTTCGTGCCTGCTCGGAATCTCTCGGACACTCGCCGTCAGTCGAGCCGTTCAACACCAGGGCAACTCCAAATCTCAGCTAAGCGCATCCAAATATTTCCTTTTTTGATTTACTGTTATTCATCGGCATACTATTGTCATTTATATTATTGATTATTTCACTTTATATTAATTATATTTACAATTGTAATTCGATTGTTAATCCGGGACAAGTTATATGCACTTACGTGTACGGGGCATTCCAATCCACGTTATTGTTGAGCGTAGACTATTGTTTACTGCGACCGCGTTGTGTTGCGCGTGTGACCGTAGTCCGAAGGACTGCTTGATATTCAATAATTGCGCCAAGTATTCAAAGGGTGGTACCATCGCGTCGAGTACGTCGTTGCGCTACGTTTCCTTCACTCTGGGTATTTTTTTGGCCCGCAATCCTTCCGATACCGCGACTCACGGCGACCCTTCGCGTCCGGCAGCCGCATCACCTTGTTGCTCAAATTATTGGACGTACCAGTGCCGTACGGCATACGTTGCCCGAGTTTGTATTTTGGTTTTATTTGTCTCAATATAATTACTTATTGTTAATTGCGCTGATTCATTGCGTCCCTACTGCAAACTGCCCTCATCCACCATTATCCTGCGAAGTTGTAGGTCCCTTTAGTTGAGCTATCGACGCCCTTGACCGACTGGCGCCCACCGAGTTTCAGAGATTCATCTCACGTTCGTTCGTCGAACCACGCCGTCTCCATCTGAGCGAAGCCGAGGCTCAACCCAGGATAAACGCGCTCCTTGTAAGCACCAAGCCGGGTTGGTTGGTTATTACCATCAGGGTAATAGTAACAATGTTTAAAACAGCAATTTTATCTTGCTTTCACCAACATTAGCTATTATACACGACAGAAACATGAATATGACAGTTTAAATACTTGAAAACAGCATTTTGTATGTTTTTGCAAGCTGAAACATATACATGAATATGACAGTTTAAATACTTAAAAACCGTGTTTTGTATGCTTTTGCATGCTTAAAACAGCATTTTTTCTTGCTTTCACCAACATTAGCTATTATACATGACAGAAATATGAATATGACAGTTTAAATACTTGAAAACAGCATTTTGTATGTTTTTGCAAGCTGAAAACAGCTATTTTATCTTGATTTTGCAAACATAAGCCATTACACACGACATATACATGAATATGACAGTTTAAATACTTGAAAACGGTGTTTTGTATGCTTTTGCACGCTTAAAACAGCATTTTTATCTTGCTTTTACCATCATCAGCTATTATACACGACAGAAACATGAATATGACAGTTTAAATACTTGAAAACAGCATTTTGTATGTTTTTGCGAGCTGAAAACAGCTATTTTATCTTGATTTTGCAAACATAAGCCATTACACACGACATATACATGAATATGACAGTTTAAATACTTGAAAACGGTGTTTTGTTTGCTTTTGCATGCTTAAAACAGCATTTTTATCTTGCTTTTACCAACATTAGCTATTATACACGACAGAAACATTAATATGACAATTTAAATACTTGAAAAGAGCATTTTCTATGTTTTTGCAAGCTGAAAACAGCTATTTTATCTGGATTTTGCAAACATAAGCTATTGCACACGACATATACATGAATATGACAGTTTAAATACTTAAAAACAGCATTTTGTATGTTTTTGCAAGCTGAAAACAGTTATTTTATCTTGATTTTGCAAACATAAGCCATTACACACGACATATACATAAATATGACAGTTTTAATATTTGAAAACTGTGTTTTGTATGCTTTTGCATGCTGAAAACAGCATTTTTGTCTTGCTTTCACCAACATTAGCTATTATACACGACAGAAACATGAATATGACAGTTTAAATACTTGAAAACGGTGTTTTGTATGCTATTGCATGCTTAAAACAGCATTTTTATCTTGATTTTCCAAACATAAGCCATTACACACGACATATACATGAATATGACAGTTTAAATACTTGAAAACGGTGTTTTGTATGCTTTTGCATGCTCAAAACAGCATTTTTGTCTTGCTTTCACCAACATTAGCTATTATACACGACAGAAACATGAATATGACAGTTTAAATACTTGAAAACGGTGTTTTGTATGCTTTTGCATGTTTAAAACAGCATTTTTATCTTGCTTTCACCAACATTAGCTATTATACACGACAGAATCATGAATATGACAGTTTATATACTTGAAAACAGCATTTTGTATGTTTTTGCAAGCTGAAAACAGCTATTTTATCTTGATTTTGCAAACATAAGCCATTACACACGACATATACATGAATATGACAGTTTAAATACTTAAGAACCGTGTTTTGTATGCTTTTGCATGTTTAAAACAGCATTTTTATCTTGCTTTCACCAACATTAGCTATTATACACGACAGAAACATGAATATGACAGTTTATATACTTGAAAACAGCATTTTGTATGTTTTTGCAAGCTGAAAACAGCTATTTTATCTTGATTTTGCAAACATAAGCCATTACACACGACATATACATGAATATGACAGTTTAAATACTTAAAAACCGTGTTTTGTATGCCTTTGCATGCTTAAAACAGCATTTTTTCTTGCTTTCACCAACATTAGCTATTATACATGACAGAAATATGAATATGACAGTTTATATACTTGAAAACAGCATTTTGTATGTTTTTGCAAGCTGAAAACAGCTATTTTATCTTGATTTTGCAAACATAAGCCATTACACACGACATATACATGAATATGACAGTTTAAATACTTGAAAACGGTGTTTTGTATGCTTTTGCACGCTTAAAACAGCATTTTTATCTTGCATTTACCAACATTAGCTATTATACACGACAGAAACATGAATATGACAATTTAAATACTTGAAAAGATCATTTTCTATGTTTTTGCAAGCTGAAAACAGCTATTTTATCTGGATTTTGCAAACATAAGCTATTACACACGACATATACATGAATATGACAGTTTAAATACTTAAAAACAGCATTTTGTATGTTTTTGCAAGCTGAAAACAGCTATTTTATCTTGATTTTGCAAACATAAGCCATTACACACGACATATACATGAATATGACAGTTTAAATACTTGAAAACGGTGTTTTGTATGCTATTGCATGCTTAAAACAGCATTTTTATCTTGATTTTCCAAACATAAGCCATTACACACGACATATACATGAATATGACAGTTTAAATACTTGAAAACGGTGTTTTGTATGCTTTTGCACGCTTAAAACAGCATTTTTATCTTGCATTCACCAACATTAGCTATTATACACGACAGAAACATGAATATGACAGTTTAAATACTTGAAAACAGCATTTTGTATGTTTTTGCAAGCTGAAAACAGCTATTTTATCTTGATTTTGCAAACATAAGCCATTACACACGACATATACATGAATATGACAGTTTAAATACTTGAAAACGGTGTTTTGTTTGCTTTTGCATGCTTAAAACAGCATTTTTATCTTGCTTTCACCAACATTAGCTATTATACACGACAGAAACATGAATATGATAATTTAAATACTTGAAAAGAGCATTTTCTATGTTTTTGCAAGCTGAAAACAGCTATTTTATCTGGATTTTGCAAACATAAGCTATTACACACGACATATACATGAATATGACAGTTTAAATACTTAAAAACAGCATTTTGTATGTTTTTGCAAGCTGAAAACAGATATTTTATCTTGATTTTGCAAACATAAGCCATTACACACGACATATACATAAATATGACAGTTTTAATATTTGAAAACTGTGTTTTGTATGCTTTTGCATGCTGAAAACAGCATTTTTGTCTTGCTTTCACCAACATTAGCTATTATACACGACAGAAACATGAATATGACAGTTTAAATACTTGAAAACAGCATTTTGTATGTTTTTGCAAGCTGAAAACAGCTATTTTATCTTGATTTTGCAAACATAAACCATTACACACGACATATACATAAACATGACAGTTTTAATATTTGAAAACTGTGTTTTGTATGCTTTTGCATGCTGAAAACAGCATTTTTGTCTTGCTTTCACCAACATTAGCTATTATACACGACAGAAACATAAATATGACAGTTTAAATACTTGAAAACGGTGTTTTGTATGCTTTTGCATGCTTAAAACAGCATTTTTATCTTGATTTTCCAAACATAAGCCATTACACACGACATATAAATGAATATGACAGTTTAAATACTTGAAAACGGTGTTTTGTATGCTTTTGCATGCTCAAAACAGCATTTTTGTCTTGCTTTCACCAACATTAGCTATTATACACGACAGAAACATGAATATGACAGTTTAAATACTTGAAACCGGTGTTTTGTATGCTTTTGCATGCTCAAAACAGCATTTTTATCTTGCTTTCACCAACATTAGCTATTATACACGACAGAAACATGAATATGACAGTTTAAATACTTGAAAACAGCATTTTGTATGTTTTTGCAAGCTGAAAACAGCTATTTTATCTTGATTTTGCAAACATAAGCCATTACACACGACATATACATGAATATGACAGTTTAAATACTTGAAAACCGTGTTTTGTATGCTTTTGCATGCTTAAAACAGCATTTTTTCTTGCTTTCGCCAACATTACCTATTATACATGACAGAAATATGAATATGACAGTTTAAATACTTGAAAACAGCATTTTGTATGTTTTTGCAAGCTTAAAACAGCATTTTTATCTTGATTTTCCAAACATAAGCCATTACACACGACATATACATGAATATGACAGGTTAAATACTTGAAAACGGTGTTTTGTATGCTTTTGCATGCTCAAAACAGCATTTTTATCTTGCTTACACCAACATTAGCTATTATACACGACAGAAACATAAATATGACAGTTTAAATACTTGGAAACAGCATTTTGTATGTTTTTGCAAGCTGAAAACAGCTATTTTATCTTGATTTTGCAAACATAAGCCATTACACACGACATATACATGAATATGACAGTTTAAATACTTGAAAACCGTGTTTTGTATGCTTTTGCATGCTTAAAACAGCATTTTTTCTTGCTTTCACCAACATTAGCTATTAAACATGACAGAAATATGAATATGACAGTTTAAATACTTGAAAACAGCATTTTGTATGTTTTTGCAAGCTGAAAACAGCTATTTTATCTTGATTTTGCAAACATAAGCCATTACACACGACATATACATGAATATGACAGTTTAAATACTTGAAAACGGTGTTTTGTATGCTTTTGCACGCTTAAAACAGCATTTTTATCTTGCTTTCAGCAACATTAGCTATTATACACGACA
The DNA here is from genome assembly GCA_963942605.1 of Poecilus cupreus. Taxonomy (NCBI): domain Eukaryota; kingdom Metazoa; phylum Arthropoda; class Insecta; order Coleoptera; family Carabidae; genus Poecilus; species Poecilus cupreus. The sequence continues at coordinate 19,727 of CAWWDY010001351.1, forward strand.
GAAACATGAATATGACAGTTTAAATTCTTGAAAACAGCATTTTGTATGTTTTTGCAAGCTGAAAACAGCTATTTTATCTTGATTTTGCAAACATAAGCCATTACACACGACATATACATGAATATGACGGTTTAAATACTTGAAAACGGTGTTTTGTATGCTTTTGCATGCTTAAAACAGCATTTTTATCTAGCTTTCACCAACATTAGCTATTATACATGACAGAAACATGAATATGACAGTTTAAATACTTGAAAACGGTGTTTTGTATGCTTTTGCATGCTTAAAACAGCATTTATGTCTTGCTTTCATCAACATTAGCTATTATACACGACAGAAACATGAATATGACAGTTTATATACTTGAAAACGGTGTTTTGTATGCTTTTGCATGCTCAAAACAGCATTTTTATCTTGCTTTCACCAACATTAGCTATTATACACGACAGAAACATGAATATGACAGTTTAAATACTTGAAAACAGCATTTTGTATGTTTTTGCAAGCTGAAAACAGCTATTTTATCTTGATTTTGCAAACATAAGCCATTACACACGACATATACATGAATATGACAGTTTAAATACTTGAAAACCGTGTTTTGTATGCTTTTGCATGCTTAAAACAGCATTTTTTCTTGCTTTCACCAACATTAGCTATTATACATGACAGAAATATGAATATGACAGTTTAAATACTTGAAAACAGCATTTTGTATGATTTTGCAAGCTTAAAACAGCATTTTCATCTTGATTTTCCAAACATAAGCCATTACACACGACATATACATGAATATGACAGTTTAAATACTTGAAAACGGTGTTTTGTATGCTTTTGCATGCTCAAAACAGCATTTTCATCTTGCTTACACCAACATTAGCTATTATACACGACAGAAACATAAATATGACAGTTTAAATACTTGGAAACAGCATTTTGTATGTTTTTGCAAGCTGAAAACAGCTATTTTATTTTGATTTTGCAAACATAAGCCATTACACACGACATGTACATGAATATGACAGTTTAAATACTTGAAAACCGTGTTTTGTATGCTTTTGCATGCTTAAAACAGCATTTTTTCTTGCTTTCACCAACATTAGCTATTATACATGACAGAAATATGAATATGACAGTTTAAATACTTGAAAACAGCATTTTGTATGTTTTTGCAAGCTGAAAACAGCTATTTTATCTTGATTTTGCAAAAATAAGCCATTACACACGACATATACATGAATATGACAGTTCAAATACTTGAAAACGGTGTTTTGTATGCTTTAGCACGCTTAAAACAGCATTTTTATCTTGCTTTCAGCAACATTAGCTATTATACACGACAGAAACATGAATATGACAGTTTAAATTCTTGAAAACAGCATTTTGTATGTTTTTGCAAGCTGAAAACAGCTATTTTATCTTGATTTTGCAAACATAAGCCATTACACACGACATATACATGAATATGACAGTTCAAATACTTGAAAACGGTGTTTTGTATGCCTTTGCATGCTTAAAACAGCATTTTTATCTAGCTTTCACCAACATTAGCTATTATACATGACAGAAACATGAATATGACAGTTTAAATACTTGAAAACGGTGTTTTGTATGCTTTTGCATGCTTAAAACAGCATTTATGTCTTGCTTTCATCAACATTAGCTATTATACACGACAGAAACATGAATATGACAGTTTAAATACTTGAAAACGGTGTTTTGTATGCTTTTGCATGCTCAAAACAGCATTTTTATCTTGCTTTCACCAACATTAGCTATTATACACGACAGAAACATGAATATGACAGTTTAAATACTTGAAAACAGTATTTTGTATGTTTTTGCAAGCTGAAAACAGCTATTTTATCTTGATTTTGCAAACATAAGCCATTACACACGACATATACATGAATATGACAGTTTAAATACTTGAAAACCGTGTTTTGTATGCTTTTGCATGCTTAAAACAGCAATTTTCTTGCTTTCACCAACATTAGCTATTATACATGACAGAAATATGAATATGACAGTTTAAATACTTGAAAACAGAATTTTGTATGTTTTTGCAAGCTTAAAACAGCATTTTTATCTTGATTTTCCAAACATAAGCCATTACACACGACATATACATGAATATGACAGTTTAAATACTTGAAAACGGTGTTTTGTATGCTTTTGCATGCTCAAAACAGCATTTTTATCTTGCTTACACCAACATTAGCTATTATACACGACAGAAACATAAATATGACAGTTTAAATACTTGGAAACAGCATTTTGTATGTTTTTGCAAGCTGAAAACAGCTATTTTATCTTGATTTTGCAAACATAAGCCATTACACACGACATGTACATGAATATGACAGTTTAAATACTTGAAAACCGTGTTTTGTATGCTTTTGCATGCTTAAAACAGCATTTTTTCTTGCTTTCACCAACATTAGCTATTATACATGACAGAAATATGAATATGACAGTTTAAATACTTGAAAACAGCATTTTGTATGTTTTTGCAAGCTGAAAACAGCTATTTTATCTTGATTTTGCAAAAATAAGCCATTACACACGACATATACATGAATATGACAGTTTAAATACTTGATAACGGTGTTTTGTATGCTTTAGCACGCTTAAAACAGCATTTTTATCTTGCTTTCAGCAACATTAGCTATTATACACGACAGAAACATGAATATGACAGTTTAAATTCTTGAAAACAGCATTTTGTATGTTTTTGCAAGCTGAAAACAGCTATTTTATCTTGATTTTGCAAGCATACGCCATTACACACGACATATACATGAATATGACAGTTTAAATACTTGAAAACGGTGTTTTGTATGCCTTTGCATGCTTAAAACAGCATTTTTATCTAGCTTTCACCAACATTAGCTATTATACATGACTGAAACATGAATATGACAGTTTAAATACTTGAAAACGGTGTTTTGTATGCTTTTGCATGCTTAAAACAGCATTTATGTCTTGCTTTCATCAACATTAGCTATTATACACGACAGAAACATGAATATGACAGTTTAAATACTTGAAAACGGTATTTTGTATGCTTTTGCATGCTCAAAACAGCATTTTTATCTTGCTTTCACCAACATTAGCTATTATACACGACAGAAACATGAATATGACAGTTTAAATACTTGAAAACAGCATTTTGTATGTTTTTGCAAGCTGAAAACAGCTATTTTATCTTGATTTTGCAAACATAAGCCATTACACACGACATATACATGAATATGACAGTTTAAATACTTGAAAACCGTGTTTTGTATGCTTTTGCATGCTTTAAACAGCATTTTTCTTGCTTTCACCAACATTAGCTATTATACATGACAGAAATATGAATATGACAGTTTAAATACTTGAAAACAGAATTTTGTATGTTTTTGCAAGCTTAAAACAGCATTTTTATCTTGATTTTCCAAACATAAGCCATTACACACGACATATACATGAATATGACAGTTTAAATACTTGAAAACGGTGTTTTGTATGCTTTTGCATGCTCAAAACAGCATTTTTATCTTGCTTACAGCAACATTAGCTATTATACACGACAGAAACATAAATATGACAGTTTAAATACTTGGAAACAGCATTTTGTATGTTTTTGCAAGCTGAAAACAGCTATTTTATCTTGATTTTGCAAACATAAGCCATTACACACGACATATACATGAATATGACAGTTTAAATACATGAAAACGGTGTTTTGTATGCTTTTGCATGCTTAAAACAGCATTTTTATTTAGCTTTCACCAACATTAGCTATCATACACGACAGAAACATGAATATGACAGTTTAAAAACTTGAAAACGGTGTTTTGTATGCTTTTGCATGCTTAAAACAGCATTTTTATCTTGATTTTCCAAACATAAGCTATTACACACGTCATATACATGAATATGACAGTTTAAATACTTGAAAACGGTGTTTTGTATGCTTTTGCATGCTTAAAACAGCATTTTTCTTGCTTTCACCAACATTAGCTATTATACATGACAGAAATATGAATATGACAGTTTAAATACTTGAAAACAGCATTTTGTATGTTTTTGCAAGCTTAAAACAGCATTTTTATCTTGATTTTCCAAACATAAGCCATTACACACGACATATTCATGAATATGACAGTTTAAATACTTGAAAACGGTGTTTTGTATGCTTTTGCATGCTCAAAACAGCATTTTTATCTTGCTTACAGCAACATTAGCTATTATACACGACAGAAACATAAATATGACAGTTTAAATACTTGGAAACAGCATTTTGTATGTTTTTGCAAGCTGAAAACAGCTATTTTATCTTGATTTTGCAAACATAAGCCATTACACACCACATATACATGAATATGACAGTTTAAATACTTGAAAACGGTGTTTTGTATGCTTTAGCACGCTTAAAACAGCATTTTTATTTTGCTTTCAGCAACATTAGCTATTATACACGACAGAAACATGAATATGACAGTTTAAATTCTTGAAAACAGCATTTTGTATGTTTTTGCAAGCTGAAAACAGCTATTTTATCTTGATTTTGCAAACATAAGCCATTACACACGACATATACATGAATATGACAGTTTAAATACTTGAAAACGGTGTTTTGTATGCCTTTGCATGCTTAAAACAGCATTTTAATCTAGCTTTCACCAACATTAACTATTATACATGACAGAAACATGAATATGACAGTTTAAATACTTGAAAACGGTGTTTTGTATGCTTTTGCATGCTTAAAACAGCATTTATGTCTTGCTTTCATCAACATTAGCTATTATACACGACAGAAACATGAATATGACAGTTTAAATACTTGAAAACGGTGTTTTGTATGCTTTTGCATGCTCAAAACAGCATTTTTATCTTGCTTTCACCAACATTAGCTATTATACACGACAGAAACATGAATATGACAGTTTAAATACTTGGAAACAGCATTTTGTATGTTTTTGCAAGCTGAAAACAGCTATTTTATCTTGATTTTGCAAACATAAGCCATTACATACGACATATACATGAATATGACAGTTTAAATACATGAAAACGGTGTTTTGTATGCTTTTGCATGCTTAAAACAGCATTTTTATTTAGCTTTCACCAACATTAGCTATCATACACGACAGAAACATGAATATGACAGTTTAAAAACTTGAAAACGGTGTTTTGTATGCTTTTGCATGCTTAAAACAGCATTTTTATCTTGATTTTCCAAACATAAGCTATTACACACGTCATATACATGAATATGACAGTTTAAATTCTTGAAAACGGTGTTTTGTATGCTTTTGCATGCTCAAAACAGCATTTTTATCTTGCTTTCACCAACATTAGCTATTATACACGACAGAAACATGAATATGACAGTTTAAATACTTGAAAACAGCATTTTGTATGTTTTTGCAAGCTGAAAACAGCTATTTTATCTTGATTTTGCAAACATAAGCCATTACACACGACATATACATGAATATGACAGTTTAAATACTTGAAAACCGTGTTTTGTATGCTTTTGCATGCTTAAAACAGCATTTTTCTTGCTTTCACCAACATTAGCTATTATACATGACAGAAATATGAATATGACAGTTTAAATACTTGAAAACAGCATTTTGTATGTTTTTGCAAGCTTAAAACAGCATTTTTATCTTGATTTTCCAAACATAAGCCATTACATACGACATATACATGAATATGACAGTTTAAATACTTGAAAACGGTGTTTTGTATGCTTTTGCATGCTCAAAACAGCATTTTTATCTTGCTTACAGCAACATTAGCTATTATACACGACAGAAACATAAATATGACAGTTTAAATACTTGGAAACAGCATTTTGTATGTTTTTGCAAGCTGAAAACAGCTATTTTATCTTGATTTTGCAAACATAAGCCATTACACACGACATATACATGAATATTTATTTATTTATTTATTTATTTATTTATTTATTTATTTATTTATTAAGCTCTCAACAGGACAAAGTCCCAATTAATGAGGGCATATGAAAAAATATACAAAAGTTTTTATATACATACGTAAGCCAGACATACTTAAACATAAAAAAAAAATACAAATCAATTTTACATTGTAGTTAGCAATTACAGTAAATAATTATCAACATAAGTTAGAGAACCTAAATAACTTTTCTTTAAATGTTTTTAAGCGATCACAAAATATATCAATATTTTCTTCATGAATGGCAAGATTATTAAAGGTAGCACACATATATCTTATAGGGCTCCTAGACTCATAGTTAGTTGCGACATTTTTTAAAGCAAATGTAACTTTCTGCCTCGGGTTACAGTTACGTGGTACATGAAGATATATTAATGACAATAAGTAAGCATCGTCAATAGCATAATTTAATAATTTGTGAAGAATAGTACAAGCTTGTATGCTACGACGATTCTCAAGTGTTATCATTTGGAACCCAACTAGAGAATCATTGTAATGAAATGGTTGACAAGGTAAGAATTTGTACCAACAATAGCGTAAAAATTTTTTTTGAATGGATTCGATAGCTCTAATTGAGTTCTTGTACAGTGGATTCCACACTAGAAAACAATATTCAAGTTTAGCACGCACGAAACAAAAATATAGCGATTTAAGGGTACGGAATTTATTGAAATTACGGGTATTACGAATAATAAAACCCAAGTTTCTGTAGGATGATTTCACAATTTCACGCACATGGTGAACAAATTGAAATTTAGGATCAAACAGCACCCCCAGATCTCTATTTTGTGTAACCCGAGATAGTGTTGCATTATACATTTGGTAGTCAAATGTAATGCTCGATTGTTTCATACAGTAAGACATAGTTTTACATTTGCTAATATTGAAGTATAATTTGGCATCAGAAGACCAAGATAGAATTGCATCAATATCTTGTTGGAGTAGAAGGCAGTCATCAAATGTGTTTATAACTTTATAAATTTTGATATCATCAGCATAGAGGAGACATTTTGAATTTTTAATGCTTAAAGTGATGTCATTTACAAATAGATTGAATAAAAGTGGGCCGAGGTTAGAACCTTGTGGAATTCCAGAGGTGGCAATAAAGGGAAGAGAAGAGTGGTTATTATAATGTACAAGCAAATTTCGATTCGATAAGTAAGAGCAGATTAGTGATGATAAGTTGTACGAAAATTGAAAGTTGCAAACTAATTTGTCTACTAGGATTTGATGATTAACTTTGTCAAAAGCCTTGGCAAAATCAGTATAAATAACATCAATTTGTGTATTATTACGCAAGGAGTTAATTGAAAATTCGGTAAAATTGGCTAAGTTAGTAGTGGTCGATCGCCCTTTCATGAAACCATGCTGATCTTCAGAGATTTTATGGTGTACATCCTGGTAAATATAAGTGAATAGAATTTTTTCAAAAACTTTAGAAATATTTGAAAGAATGGCTATGACATGAATATGACAGTTTAAATACTTGAAAACGGTGTTTTGTATGCTTTTACATGCTTAAAACAGCATTTTTATTTAGCTTTCACCAACATTAGCTATCATACACGACAGAAACATGAATATGACAGTTTAAAAACTTGAAAACGGTGTTTTGTATGCTTTTGCACGCTTCAAACAGCATTTTTATCTTGCTTTCACCAACATTAGCTATTATACACGACAGAAACATGAAAATGACAGTTTAAATACCTGAAAACAGCATTTTGTATGTTTTTGCAAGCTTAAAACAGATATTTTATCTTGATTTTGCAAACATAAGCCATTACACACGACATATACATGAATATGACAGTTTAAATACTTGAAAACAGCATTTTGTATGTTTTTGCAAGCTTAAAACAGATATTTTATCTTGATTTTGCAAACATAAGCCATTACACACGACATATACATGAATATGACAGTTTAAATACTTGAAAACGGCGTTTTGTATGCTTTTGCATGCTTAAAACAGCATTTTTATCTTGATTTTCCAAACATAAGCCATTACACACGACATATACATGAATATGACAGTTTAAATACTTGAAAACGGTGTTTTGTATGCTTTTGCATGCTTAAAACAGCATGTTTGTCTTGCTTTCACCAACATTAGCTATTATACACGACAGAAACATGAATATGACAGTTTAAATACTTGAAAACGGTGTTTTGTATGCTTTTGCATGCTTAAAACAGCATTTATGTCTTGCTTTCATCAACATTAGCTATTATACACGACAGAAACATGAATATGACAGTTTAAATACTTGAAAACGGTATTTTGTATGCTTTTGCATGCTCAAAACAGCATTTTTATCTTGCTTTCACCAACATTAGCTATTATACACGACAGAAACATGAATATGACAGTTTAAATACTTGAAAACAGCATTTTGTATGTTTTTGCAAGCTGAAAACAGCTATTTTATCTTGATTTTGCAAACATAAGCCATTACACACGACATATACATGAATATGACAGTTTAAATACTTGAAAACCGTGTTTTGTATGCTTTTGCATGCTTTAAACAGCATTTTTCTTGCTTTCACCAACATTAGCTATTATACATGACAGAAATATGAATATGACAGTTTAAATACTTGAAAACAGAATTTTGTATGTTTTTGCAAGCTTAAAACAGCATTTTTATCTTGATTTTCCAAACATAAGCCATTACACACGACATATACATGAATATGACAGTTTAAATACTTGAAAACGGTGTTTTGTATGCTTTTGCATGCTCAAAACAGCATTTTTATCTTGCTTACAGCAACATTAGCTATTATACACGACAGAAACATAAATATGACAGTTTAAATACTTGGAAACAGCATTTTGTATGTTTTTGCAAGCTGAAAACAGCTATTTTATCTTGATTTTGCAAACATAAGCCATTACACACGACATATACATGAATATGACAGTTTAAATACATGAAAACGGTGTTTTGTATGCTTTTGCATGCTTAAAACAGCATTTTTATTTAGCTTTCACCAACATTAGCTATCATACACGACAGAAACATGAATATGACAGTTTAAAAACTTGAAAACGGTGTTTTGTATGCTTTTGCATGCTTAAAACAGCATTTTTATCTTGATTTTCCAAACATAAGCTATTACACACGTCATATACATGAATATGACAGTTTAAATACTTGAAAACGGTGTTTTGTATGCTTTTGCATGCTTAAAACAGCATTTTTCTTGCTTTCACCAACATTAGCTATTATACATGACAGAAATATGAATATGACAGTTTAAATACTTGAAAACAGCATTCTGTATGTTTTTGCAAGCTTAAAACAGCATTTTTATCTTGATTTTCCAAACATAAGCCATTACACACGACATATTCATGAATATGACAGTTTAAATACTTGAAAACGGTGTTTTGTATGCTTTTGCATGCTCAAAACAGCATTTTTATCTTGCTTACAGCAACATTAGCTATTATACACGACAGAAACATAAATATGACAGTTTAAATACTTGGAAACAGCATTTTGTATGTTTTTGCAAGCTGAAAACAGCTATTTTATCTTGATTTTGCAAACATAAGCCATTACACACCACATATACATGAATATGACAGTTTAAATACTTGAAAACGGTGTTTTGTATGCTTTAGCACGCTTAAAACAGCATTTTTATTTTGCTTTCAGCAACATTAGCTATTATACACGACAGAAACATGAATATGACAGTTTAAATTCTTGAAAACAGCATTTTGTATGTTTTTGCAAGCTGAAAACAGCTATTTTATCTTGATTTTGCAAACATAAGCCATTACACACGACATATACATGAATATGACAGTTTAAATACTTGAAAACGGTGTTTTGTATGCCTTTGCATGCTTAAAACAGCATTTTAATCTAGCTTTCACCAACATTAACTATTATACATGACAGAAACATGAATATGACAGTTTAAATACTTGAAAACGGTGTTTTGTATGCTTTTGCATGCTTAAAACAGCATTTATGTCTTGCTTTCATCAACATTAGCTATTATACACGACAGAAACATGAATATGACAGTTTAAATACTTGAAAACGGTGTTTTGTATGCTTTTGCATGCTCAAAACAGCATTTTTATCTTGCTTTCACCAACATTAGCTATTATACACGACAGAAACATGAATATGACAGTTTAAATACTTGGAAACAGCATTTTGTATGTTTTTGCAAGCTGAAAACAGCTATTTTATCTTGATTTTGCAAACATAAGCCATTACATACGACATATACATGAATATGACAGTTTAAATACATGAAAACGGTGTTTTGTATGCTTTTGCATGCTTAAAACAGCATTTTTATCTTGATTTTCCAAACATAAGCTATTACACACGTCATATACATGAATATGACAGTTTAAATACTTGAAAACCGTGTTTTGTATGCTTTTGCATGCTTAAAACAGCATTTTTCTTGCTTTCACCAACATTAGCTATTATACATGACAGAAATATGAATATGACAGTTTAAATACTTGAAAACAGCATTTTGTATGTTTTTGCAAGCTTAAAACAGCATTTTTATCTTGATTTTCCAAACATAAGCCATTATATACGACATATACATGAATATGACAGTTTAAATACTTGAAAACGGTGTTTTGTATGCTTTTGCATGCTCAAAACAGCATTTTTATCTTGCTTACAGCAACATTAGCTATTATACACGACAGAAACATAAATATGACAGTTTAAATACTTGGAAACAGCATTTTGTATGTTTTTGCAAGCTGAAAACAGCTATTTTATCTTGATTTTGCAAACATAAGCCATTACACACGACATATACATGAATATTTATTTATTTATTTATTTATTTATTTATTTATTTATTTATTTATTAAGCTCTCAACAGGACAAAGTCCCAATTAATGAGGGCATATGAAAAAATATACAAAAGTTTTTATATACATACGTAAGCCAGACATACTTAAACATAAAAAAAAAATACAAATCAATTTTACATTGTAGTTAGCAATTACAGTAAATAATTATCAACATAAGTTAGAGAACCTAAATAACTTTTCTTTAAATGTTTTTAAGCGATCACAAAATATATCAATATTTTCTTCATGAATGGCAAGATTATTAAAGGTAGCACACATATATCTTATAGGGCTCCTAGACTCATAGTTAGTTGCGACATTTTTTAAAGCAAATGTAACTTTCTGCCTCGGGTTACAGTTACGTGGTACATGAAGATATATTAATGACAATAAGTAAGCATCGTCAATAGCATAATTTAATAATTTGTGAAGAATAGTACAAGCTTGTATGCTACGACGATTCTCAAGTGTTATCATTTGGAACCCAACTAGAGAATCATTGTAATGAAATGGTTGACAAGGTAAGAATTTGTACCAACAATAGCGTAAAAATTTTTTTTTGAATGGATTCGATAGCTCTAATTGAGTTCTTGTACAGTGGATTCCACACTAGAAAACAATATTCAAGTTTAGCACGCACGAAACAAAAATATAGCGATTTAAGGGTACGGAATTATTGAAATTACGGGTATTACGAATAATAAAACCCAAGTTTCTGTAGGATGATTTCACAATTTCACGCACATGGTGAACAAATTGAAATTTAGGATCAAACAGCACCCCCAGATCTCTATTTTGTGTAACCCGAGATAGTGTTGCATTATACATTTGGTAGTCAAATGTAATGCTCGATTGTTTCATACAGTAAGACATAGTTTTACATTTGCTAATATTGAAGTATAATTTGGCATCAGAAGACCAAGATAGAATTGCATCAATATCTTGTTGGAGTAGAAGGCAGTCATCAAATGTGTTTATAACTTTATAAATTTTGATATCATCAGCATAGAGGAGACATTTTGAATTTTTAATGCTTAAAGTGATGTCATTTACAAATAGATTGAATAAAAGTGGGCCGAGGTTAGAACCTTGTGGAATTCCAGAGGTGGCAATAAAGGGAAGAGAAGAGTGGTTATTATAATGTACAAGCAAATTTCGATTCGATAAGTAAGAGCAGATTAGTGATGATAAGTTGTACGAAAATTGAAAGTTGCAAACTAATTTGTCTACTAGGATTTGATGATTAACTTTGTCAAAAGCCTTGGCAAAATCAGTATAAATAACATCAATTTGTGTATTATTACGCAAGGAGTTAATTGAAAATTCGGTAAAATTGGCTAAGTTAGTAGTGGTCGATCGCCCTTT
>CAWWDY010001352.1:0-11589 GCA_963942605.1 Poecilus cupreus
ATGCAAAAGCATACAAAACACCGTTTTCAAGTAATTAAACTGTCATATTCATGTATCTGTCGTGTGTAATGGCTTATGTTTGCAAATTCAAGATAAAATAGCTGTTTTCCGCTTGCAAACACATACAAAATGCTGTTTTCAAGTATTTAAACTGTCATATTCATGTTTCTGTCGTGTATAATAGCTAATGTTGGTGAAAGCAAGATAAAAATGCTGTTTTAAGCATGCAAAAGCATACAAAACAGCGTTTTCAAGTATTTAAACTGTCATATTCATGTTTTTTTTGTGTATAATAGCTAATGTTGGTGAAAGCAAGATAAAAATGCTGTTTTAAGCATTCAAAGGCATACAAAACACCGTTTTCAAGTATTTAAACTGTCATATTCATGTTTCTGTCGTGTATAATAGCTAATGTTGGTGAAAGCTAGATAAAAATGCTGTTTTAAGCATGCAAAAGCATACAAAACACCGTTTTCAAGTATTTAAACTGTCATATTCATGTATATTTCTTGTGTAATGGCTAATGTTTGCAAAATCAAGATAAAATAGCTGTTTTCAGCTTGCAAAAACATACAAAATGCTGTTTTCAAGTATTTAAACTGTTATATTCATATTTCTGTCGTGTGTAATAGCTAATGTTGGTGAAAGCTAGATAAAAATGCTGTTTTAAGCATGCAAAAGCATACAAAACACCGTTTTCAAGTATTTAAACTGTCATATTCATGTTTCTGTCGTGTATAATAGCTAATGTTGGTGAAAGCAAGATAAAAATGCTGTTTTAAGCATGCAAAAGCATACAAAACACCGTTTTCAAGTATTTAAACAGTCATATTCATGTTTCTGTCGTGTATAATGGCTAATGTTGGTGAAAGCTAGATAAAAATGCTGTTTTAAGCATGCAAAAGCATACAAAACACCGTTTTCAAGTAACTAAACTGTCATATTCATGTATCTGTCGTGTGTAATGGCTTATGTTTGCAAAATCAAGATAAAATAGCTGTTTTCCGCTTGCAAAAACATACAAAATGCTGTTTTCAAGTATTTAAACTGTCATATTCATGTTTATGTCGTGTATAATAGCTAATGTTGGTGAAAGCAAGATAAAAATGCTGTTTTAAGCATGCAAAAGCATACAAAACAGCGTTTTCAAGTATTTAAACTGTCATATTCATGTTTTTTTTGTGTATAATAGCTAATGTTTGTGAAAGCAAGATAAAAATGCTGTTTTAAGCATGCAAAAGCATACAAAACACCGTTTTCAAGTATTTAAACTGTCATATTCATGTATATGTCGTGAGTAATGGCTTATGTTTGCAAAATCAAGATCAAATAGCTGTTTTCAAGTATTTAAACTGTCATATTCATGTTTCTGTCGTGTATAATAGCTAATGTTGGTGAAAGCAAGATAAAAATGCTGTTTTAATCATGCAAAAGCATACAAAACACCGTTTTCAAGTATTTAAACAGTCATATTCATGTATCTGTCGTGTATAATAGCTAATGTTGGTGAAAGCAAGATAAAAATGCTGTTTTAAGCATGCAAAAGCATACAAAACACCGTTTTCAAGTATTTAAACTGTCATATTCATGTATATGTCGTGTGTAATGGCTAATGTTTGCAAAATTAAGATAAAATAGCTGTTTTCAGCTTGCAAAAACATGCAAAATTCTGTTTTCAAGTATTTAAACTGTCATATTCATGTTTCTGTCGTGTATAATAGCTAATGTTGGTGAAAGCTAGATAAAAATGCTGTTTTAAGCATGCAAAAGCATACAAAACACCGTTTTCAAGTATTTAAACTGTCATATTCATGTATATTTCTTGTGTAATGGCTAATGTTTGCAAAATCAAGATAAAATAGCTGTTTTCAGCTTGCAAAAAACAATACAAAATGCTGTTTTCAAGTATTTAAACTGTCATATTCATGTTTCTGTCGTGTGTAATAGCTAATGTTGGTGAAAGCTAGATAAAAATGCTGTTTTAAGCATGCAAAAGCATACAAAACACCGTTTTCAATTATTTAAACTGTCATATTCATGTATATGTCGTGTGTAATGGCTTATGCTTGCAAAATCAAGATAAAATAGCTGTTTTTAGCTTGAAAAAACATACAAAATGCTGTTTTCAAGTATTTAAACTGTCATATTCATGTTTCTGTCGTGTATAATAGCTAATGTTGGTGAGAGCAAGATAAAAATGCTGTTTTAAGCATGTAAAAGCATACAAAACACCGTTTTCATGTATTTAAACTGTCATATTCATGTTTCTGTCGTGTATATTAGCTAATGTTGGTGGAAGCAAGATAAAAATGCTGTTTTAAGCATGCAAAAGCATACAAAACCCCGTTTTCAAGTATTTAAACTGTCATATTCATGTATCTGTCGTGTGTAATGGCTTATGTTTGCAAAATCAAGATAAAATAGCTGTTTTCCGCTTGCAAAAACATACAAAATGCTGTTTTCAAGTATTTAAACTGTCATATTCATGTTTCTGTCGTGTATAATAGCTAATGTTGGTGAAAGCAAGATAAAAATGCTGTTTTAAGCATGCAAAAGCATACAAAACAGCGTTTTCAAGTATTTAAACAGTCATATTCATGTTTCTGTCGTGTATAATGGCTAATGTTGGTGAAAGCTAGATAAAAATGCTGTTTTAAGCATGCAAAAGCATACAAAACACCGTTTTCAAGTAATTAAACTGTCATATTCATGTATCTGTCGTGTGTAATGGCTTATGTTTGCAAAATCAAGATAAAATAGCTGTTTTCCGCTTGCAAAAACATACAAAATGCTGTTTTCAAGTATTTAAACTGTCATATTCATGTTTCTGTCGTGTATAATAGCTAATGTTGGTGAAAGCAAGATAAAAATGCTGTTTTAAGCATGCAAAAGCATACAAAACAGCGTTTTCAAGTATTTAAACTGTCATATTCATGTTTTTTTTGTGTATAATAGCTAATGTTGGTGAAAGCAAGATAAAAATGCTGTTTTAAGCATGCAAAAGCATACAAAACACCGTTTTCAAGTATTTAAACTGTCATATTCATATATATGTCGTTAGTAATGGCTTATGT
This sequence comes from Poecilus cupreus, assembly GCA_963942605.1. Lineage (NCBI taxonomy): Eukaryota > Metazoa > Arthropoda > Insecta > Coleoptera > Carabidae > Poecilus > Poecilus cupreus. The sequence goes on from CAWWDY010001352.1 coordinate 3,075, forward strand.
TTGCAAAATCAAGATAAAATAGCTGTTTTCAGCTTACAAAAACATACAAAATGCTGTTTTCAAGTATTTATATTGTCATATTCATGTTTCTGTCGTGTATAATAGCTAATGTTGGTGAAAGCAAGATAAAAATGCTGTTTTAAGCATGCAAAAGCATACAAAACACCGTTTTTAAGTATTTAAACTGTCATATTCATGTATATGTCGTGTGTAATGGCTTATGTTTGCAAAATCAAGATAAAATAGCTGTTTTCAGCTTGCAAAAACATACAAAATGCTGTTTTCAAGTATTTAAACTGTCATATTCATGTTTCTGTCGTGTGTAATAGCTAATGTTGGTGAAAGCTAGATAAAAATGCTGTTTTAAGCATGCAAAAGCATACAAAACACCGTTTTCAAGTATTTAAACTGTCATATTCATGTATATGGCGTGTGTAATGGCTAATGTTTGCAAAATTAAGATAAAATAGCTGTTTTCAGCTTGCAAAAACATGCAAAATTCTGTTTTCAAGTATTTAAACTGTCATATTCATGTTTCTGTCGTGTATAATAGCTAATGTTGGTGAAAGCTAGATAAAAATGCTGTTTTAAGCATGCAAAAGCATACAAAACACCGTTTTCAAGTATTTAAACTGTCATATTCATGTATATTTCTTGTGTAATGGCTAATGTTTGCAAAATCAAGATAAAATAGCTGTTTTCAGCTTGCAAAAACAATACAAAATGCTGTTTTCAAGTATTTAAACTGTCATATTCATGTTTCTGTCGTGTGTAATAGCTAATGTTGGTGAAAGCTAGATAAAAATGCTGTTTTAAGCATGCAAAAGCATACAAAACACCGTTTTCAATTATTTAAACTGTCATATTCATGTATATGTCGTGTGTAATGGCTTATGCTTGCAAAATCAAGATAAAATAGCTGTTTTCAGCTTGAAAAAACATACAAAATGCTGTTTTCAAGTATTTAAACTGTCATATTCATGTTTCTGTCGTGTATAATAGCTAATGTTGGTGAGAGCAAGATAAAAATGCTGTTTTAAGCATGTAAAAGCATACAAAACACCGTTTTCAAGTATTTAAACTGTCATATTCATGTTTCTGTCGTGTATATTAGCTAATGTTGGTGAAAGCAAGATAAAAATGCTGTTTTAAGCATGCAAAAGCATACAAAACCCCGTTTTCAAGTATTTAAACTGTCATATTCATGTATATGTCGTGTGTAATGGCTTATGTTTGCAAAATCAAGATAAAATAGCAGTTTTCAGCTTGCAAAAACATACAAAGTGCTGTTTTCAAGTATTTAAACTGTCATATTCATTTTTCTGTCGTGTATAATAGCTAATGTTGGTGAAAGCAAGATAAAAATGCTGTTTTAAGCATGCAAAAGCATACAAAACACCGTTTTCAAGTATTTAAACAGTCATATTCATGTTTCTGTCGTGTATAATGGCTAATGTTGGTGAAAGCTAGATAAAAATGCTGTTTTAAGCATGCAAAAGCATACAAAACACCGTTTTCAAGTAATTAATAATAATAATAATAATAATGTATATTGGTTTTAAAGCGTACACCTTATACCAAGTGGTTGCAACACATATTTTACATTAAATGTTAGATAACAAATAAATAATTAATGATTTCATTGTAACATTGGAAAATTGATCATATAATATCAAAGTTAACATTTCAACAAAAAAAAAAAAATAAAAAAACAAAAGTACAAAATATTTCAAGAAAAATAACAGTATAGATATAAGTTGACACTTGCATAATAATCCAGAATCATATTTAGAAAAAACATATGGTTCACACATGGAGTATATAAATTACTCTATTGCAATTTACAATTTGAAGGATCTCGATGCTTGTGTGACACATTGGAGGTACATGCGCGTAAATCACCAATCATTCATGCAGAAGCTACGAATTTTTAATGCCGAGACTGTATAATAAAATACGTCATTAATTTTATTTATATTTAAGTTTGTAAATAGTTTGTAGAGGCTATCACAATTCAAATTATATTTTTCTATGTAGTTTGCACGTAAAACTTTGTATAGTGGACACTCTAAAAAGAAATGATACAGGTTCTCAAGCTTATGAAGACTGCAGATTGAGCACAAACTATTTGCATCAAGTTCATATTTTATATTTTTTGTAAATAATTCTTAAACCTCTCTCAGAAGCAAAACGAATTTGGCTTAGAATTTGTTGTTTAGGCAGAATGATATTCATACTTAAGTATTGCTCCAGTTCGAAAGATTTTTTGATCTCTTTATAATGTGAATTGTATTTTGACGTGTTGCATTTATCTATGTCCTGAAGCCGTAGTTTTTGCGTATATATATCAATTATACTGGATATATTATTTTGATTAATATTTTGAGACTCCCAGATATTCTGAAAACCATTATTGAGTAAAAAATTTTTAATTTGAGAAGCCCAGTTATATTCTACTTTATTCGTTTCAATTTTATCTAGTTGATACAGACGATTATATATTAATCTAGGGTAACGAGTGCTAGGCATTTCTAAGAGCTTTTTCCACCAGTTTAGAGTTCTCTTCCATATTTGTGTAGATATATGATCCAGACCAGTTTCTAATCGTATCATGTAATTTGGAGTATTTCTAGGGCAATGCAGTATCGTTTTAACATATTTTAATTGGCATTTCTCGACAATATCGTAATACCGTTGTCCCCAAATCTCTGCTGCATACAACAATGAAGCATTTACGATTGACTTCAAAAGTTTAATTTTTTCAATCCAGCTTTTTGATCTACCTTTACTTAAAATACCTCTTACTTTATATGTTGATATTACCGTTTTTTTCATACTACTATTTGCAGCTTCGAGGAATAACCCGGACGATGTGAATGTGATCCCTAAGTAATTAAATTTATTGACACTTTCTACGACGTCTTCTCCGTATCTAAAAATTGGAGATTTTGCTTTTCTACCTTTATGAAATATTAAAATTTTTGTTTTATCCGTGTTAACAGTTAATTTATTATCGTTACAAAACATTTCAAGTACCTTTAATTTACGCTGTACATCTACTGGTGATTCTGCTAGAATAACCAAGTCATCTGCATAAGCCAGCGTTAAGATATCATTATGACTATCGATATTTAAGCCTTTTAGTCCTTTTTCACGATAGTAATCGTCTAAGTTATTTATAAAGAGCGAGAAAAGTAAGGGACTTAATATTTCTCCCTGCAAAACACCGTCTGTGATTTTTATCTTCTTAGAAAGGTTATTCTTTAGTTTTACTTGAAGGTTAGCGTTAGAATATAAATTTTTAATAATGCGAATAAATTTGGAGCTAATTCCTGTAAGGTATAATTTATGCCAAAGTTTAGAATGATCTACGGAGTCAAATGCACGTTTGAAGTCCACGAATATTGCAAAAATTGAACGCTGTTTTAAACGTAGCTGAATATGAATAGTTCCCATAAGTGAGAAAATATTATCAATGGTACTTCTTTTCTTTCTAAAACCCATTTGAAATTCACTTAGGATGTTATTATCTTCTAGCCATGGCTGAAGTCGATTATATAATATCGTTGTAAAAATCTTACAAAGCGAAGCTACTAACGCTATTCCTCGGTAATTATTAGGATCATCTTTTTCGCCTTTTTTAAATAACATATTCATGCTAACATTTGTCCAGGAATTAGGTATAATTTCTTTTGACATTATAGTATTAAACATATTTACTATATAGTGTTCCCAATTTGGGGAGAGGTTTTTGAAAAACTCATTTGATAAGTCATCACTACCCGGTGCTTTGTTTAATTTACTTTTAGTTATACTAGCTTTGAGTTCCTCTAACGTAATTTCGGAATCCAGAAATGGATGACAGCAGTCAAAATACTGTGTGTTATCACTTACATAATGTTGTTTATATTGTGTACTAAAAAAGTTTTCCCAATTCTCTAACTTAATGTTATTATGCTGTACCTGTTTCGGGTTCAATTTTCTAACCGCATTCCAAAATGCTTGGCTATCTCTGACATTACAGAGGTTATTGCTAACTGTTTCATAGTATTCGTTTTTAACTTTGATTAACATATTTTTGTATATTTTTTTTGCTTCTAAGTAATTATTCAGGTTGATTCTATTCCTATCTTTATGAAACGTTTTTAGAGCTACTTTTGCATTTAATTTCTGTATTTTGCATACTGCGTTAAACCAGGGTCTATGCTCTGTCAAAATATAATTTGAACTGTTTCTCTGTACCTTTAACATCCCACTGCGGCATGCAGCCTCCTTAACGATGGTAATTAAATTTTCATTAAGATCATTTACATTTAAACTATTAAAATATATTTTATTCGAATTTTCTAAATATTTTTCATACTCTTTAGTGTTGTCCTTATTATATTTGAATTTAATTGTATATTTATTAGAATCTAACTGAGAAGTTCGACAATTACGCGCGTTATATGATAATGAGTTATATTGGATATATACTGATAAAATACTATGGTCTGAACTAAGCGTATCAATTATTTTAAATTCTTTAACACTTTCTAGCATATTGATGTTACCCCACATGTAATCAATCGTACTTTTTCCGTTTTGATTGTAAAAAGTAAACTTTCCTGGAGAATCTCCTTGTGACCTACCATTTAAGACAAATAACCCCAAATTTTCCATTATCCCTACTAGTTTCCTACCCCTATTATCTTCAATATCGTGTAATGATTGTCGTGTTTCATATACATTATTAAAACTAAAAATAGCATCAGTTACCTGATTTAGCTGCCCAATTTTGGCATTAAAATCGCCAGTAAGTATGAATTTGCAATTAATGTCGTCTAATATTGAAACTATTGCATCATTAACCATATTTATACAAACATGATCGTTTAAGTTGGGTTTTAGGTATAATACGCCAATGATATATTTGTACGCCTTACTCTTAGCTTCTAGAAAAATCCAAAAATCACTTACTTCAATAATTTTTACATCAGTTAGCTTGCTTTTGTATTTTTTTATCAAAACTAGCAGTCCACCACTTGAGCGGCCTCTATCTTTCTCTTTTGTTGCCGCACTGAACGCTACTTTATTAAAGTCATGCAGGAATGAAGGTAATGTTACATTATCATAAGTCACCCATGTCTCACACAAGCAAATCAAATCGGAATTTATTAGATTACCTCATAATCCAAATTGAAAAGCGTACTAATTCCATGTATGTTCCAATGTATGATATTTAAACAGGGTACATAATCGACTTGAGCTAAATTTAACTTTTGGACACCATTTTCCTTGATTTGTTGTTCATCTATAAGAGTTGACCTGGCCGTGAATGTGGTAGGATCTTCTGGAGTCGTCATTTCATCAATCGCGCTGCTGAGGATGGTGTCTCTCGCGATTGATGGGGCTATGCGTCTAAAAAAGTGTCGTCTGGAGAGGTGGGTGGGTTTTCTTTCAGCGTTTTCTTGGCAGGAGGTATTATTGGTGGGTCTGTTGATGAGTTTCTTTCTTTTCGTTTATTGGTGTTACCATTTGAATTATGTTGATATTTAGTTTTGTATGCAAGCCTTTCTTGTGCTGTTCTATCTTCGTTGATATATATTCCAGTTCCTTTGAGTAGCTTCCTTTGGTTGAAAACCGTGTGTTTTGTTTTAATGCTATTAAAAGACACAAGTATAGGTCGCGGTTTTTGTGCGTGCAAGGATTGTTTTCCTATACGAAAAGCAACATCAATGTCAAATGCAGTCAATGTGATATTTAACTCTTTCTTGAAAAATAGAGCAAGTGCTTCCTCTAGATTGTGTTTCTTTTCAAAGTCCTCTGGCATACCAACTATGAATAAATTTCGTTTTCTGGCTAGTTTGTCTAGCTTTGAAATGATCCTTGACTGAGATTTAACTGTTTCTTCAAGTACTTGAATTTTCTGCTCCAATTCGATAAATTTCGACTTGAAAAGCTGAAGGTCATTTTGTGTTGCTTCTGTGTGTGCTGCAATGGAGTCAATTTTCTCCACTTTCGCCCAAATTTTTTCTAATAGTTTATTGTCTTGAGACATTGAATATTGACACCACGTGGGAAAAGATAGGTTATGTTTTATAGTTATATTTTATATGTAACTTAGCGTTACAATTCGTATTGACTTCACACTTTTCAAGTAAATACTGTTATTTAAAACTGATATTTTTATTTTTTTTAATCACTTGATCATATATTTTTAACAAAATACTTTGACACTTAAAAAGTACAACCTTTCAAATTCGCTCAGTGTTGCCAACCGTTTTCAAGTAATTAAACTGTCATATTCATGTATCTGTCGTGTGTAATGGCTTATGTTTGCAAAATCAAGATAAAATAGCTGTTTTCCGCTTGCAAAAACATACAAAATGCTGTTTTCAAGTATTTAAACTGTCATATTCATGTTTCTGTCGTGTATAATAGCTAATGTTGGTGAAAGCAAGATAAAAATGCTGTTTTAAGCATGCAAAAGCATACAAAACAGCGTTTTCAAGTATTAAAACTGTCATATTCATGTTTTTTTTTGTGTATAATAGCTAATTTTGGTGAAAGCAAGATAAAAATGCTGTTTTAAGCATTCAAAGGCATACAAAACACCGTTTTCAAGTATTTAAACTGTCATATTCATGTACATGTCATGTTTAATGGCTTATGTTTGCAAAATCAAGATAAAATAGCTGTTTTCAGCTTGCAAAAACATACAAAATGCTGTTTTCAAGTTTTTATACTGTCATATTCATGTTTCTGTCGTGTATAATAGCTAATGTTGGTGAAAGCAAGATAAAAATGCTGTTTTAAGCATGCAAAAGCATACAAAACACCGTTTTCAAGTATTTAAACTGTCATATTCATGTATATGTCGTGAGTAATGGCTTATGTTTGCAAAATCAAGATAAAATAGCTGTTTTCAGCTTACAAAAACATACAAAATGCTGTTTTCAAGTATTTATATTGTCATATTCATGTTTCTGTCGTGTATAATAGCTAATGTTGGTGAAAGCAAGATAAAAATGCTGTTTTAAGCATGCAAAAGCATACAAAACACCGTTTTTAAGTATTTAAACTGTCATATTCATGTATATGTCGTGTGTAATGGCTTATGTTTGCAAAATCAAGATAAAATAGCTGTTTTCAGCTTGCAAAAACATACAAAATGCTGTTTTCAAGTATTCAAACTGTCATATTCATGTTTCTGTCGTGTGTAATAGCTAATGTTGGTGAAAGCTAGATAAAAATGCTGTTTTAAGCATGCAAAAGCATACAAAACACCGTTTTCAAGTATTTAAACTGTCATATTCATGTATCTGTCGTGTATAATAGCTAATGTTGGTGAAAGCAAGATAAAAATGCTGTTTTAAGCATGCAAAAGCATACAAAACACTGTTTTCAAGTATTTAAACTGTCATATTCATGTATATGTCGTGTGTAATGGCTAATGTTTGCAAAATTAAGATAAAATAGCTGTTTTTAGCTTGCAAAAACATGCAAAATTCTGTTTTCAAGTATTTAAACTGTCATATTCATGTTTCTGTCGTGTATAATAGCTAATGTTGGTGAAAGCTAGATAAAAATGCTGTTTTAAGCATGCAAAAGCATACAAAACACCGTTTTCAAGTATTTAAACTGTCATATTCATGTATATTTCTTGTGTAATGGCTAATGTTTGCAAAATCAAGATAAAATAGCTGTTTTCAGCTTGCAAAAACAATACAAAATGCTGTTTTCAAGTATTTAAACTGTCATATTCATGTTTCTGTCGTGTGTAATAGCTAATGTTGGTGAAAGCTAGATAAAAATGCTGTTTTAAGCATGCAAAAGCATACAAAACACCGTTTTCAAGTATTTAAACTGTCATATTCATGTATATGTCGTGTGTAATGGCTTATGCTTGCAAAATCAAGATAAAATAGCTGTTTTCAGCTTGAAAAAACATACAAAATGCTGTTTTCAAGTATTTAAACTGTCATATTCATGTTTCTGTCGTGTATAATAGCTAATGTTGGTGAGAGCAAGATAAAAATGCTGTTTTAAGCATGTAAAAGCATACAAAACACCGTTTTCAAGTATTTAAACTGTCATATTCATGTTTCTGTCGTGTATATTAGCTAATGTTGGTGAAAGCAAGATAAAAATGCTGTTTTAAGCATGCAAAAGCATACAAAACCCCGTTTTCAAGTATTTAAACTGTCATATTCATGTATATGTCGTGTGTAATGGCTTATGTTTGCAAAATCAAGATAAAATAGCAGTTTTCAGCTTGCAAAAACATAAAAAGTGCTGTTTTCAAGTATTTAAACTGTCATATTGAAGTTTCTGTCGTGTATAATAGCTAATGTTGGTGAAAGCAAGATAAAAATGCTGTTTTAAGCATGCAAAAGCATACAAAACACCGTTTTCAATTATTTAAACTGTCATATTCATGTATTTGTCGTGTATAATAGCTAATGTTGGTGAAAGCAAGATAAAAATGCTGTTTTAAGCATGCAAAAGCATACAAAACACCGTTTTCAAGTAT
>CAWWDY010001353.1:0-17500 GCA_963942605.1 Poecilus cupreus
CTGTTGGACCCAGACGCCGTTAGTTTATTTTTCACAAATAAATGTTCAAAATAAAAAAACGCCTTTAATTCATTACAAATATACAAAAATTTGTATTTAAATATTGTAATTTGTAATAAGCGTTCAAACATAGTGTAACGTGCGCACGGTCACATAAGGACGTTTACAACTATGTGTATATATTGTGTGTAATACAATATATTTGCGTTCAAATAAATATATATTATGAAACGTTGTGTTTCAAATATATTTTACCGTCTAACTTATACAAACATATTGTATAGATAGACCCTGGTTTTAATAAAATAAAACTACCACCATCTTTTGGTAGTACCAGCATGTACGCTCTTGGTGCGCCGCAACTTGCAAGAAGTACACGACATACCGGGATTGCGGGGTAATATATAAATCATTACCCATCTTCCCTTTATTACGCCTTTAGGTTTTGTTTAAAATTCCCAATGACTTGCGCACATGCTATATTATTTGGTCCGTGTTTCAAAAAGAGTTTACCGTCTACTATAAAAATATGCAGACCCATTTATAGTTTACCGTCTAACATTTATACAAACACTTTGTATAGATAGACCCTGGTTTTACTAACAAAAACCATATTTGTTTAGTTTCACTTACTCATACTCTATATTTGTTAACACTAGTGTCAACGTTTTCTGAGTTCAAATTGTAATTTTATGACGATTTATGGTTGTCCACATAAGAGCCTTACGTATAAACGTTCACTCGTGGACGTGCAGTTGGACCCAGACGCCGTTAGTTTATTTTTCACAAATAAATGTTCAAAATAAAAAAACGCCTTTAATTCATTACAAATATACAAAAATTTGTATTTAAATATTGTAATTTGTAATAAGCGTTCAAACATAGTGTAACGTGCGCACGGTCACATAAGGACGTTTACAACTATGTGTATATATTGTGTGTAATACAATATATTTGCGTTCAAATAAATATATATTATGAAACGTTGTGTTTCAAATATATTTTACCGTCTAACTTATACAAACATATTGTATAGATAGACCCTGGTTTTAATAAAATAAAACTACCACCATCTTTTGGTAGTACCAGCATGTACGCTCTTGGTGCGCCGCAACTTGCAAGAAGTACACGACATACCGGGATTGCGGGGTAATATATAAATCATTACCCATCTTCCCTTTATTACGCCTTTAGGTTTTGTTTAAAATTCCCAATGACTTGCGCACATGCTATATTATTTGGTCCGTGTTTCAAAAAGAGTTTACCGTCTACTATAAAAATATGCAGACCCATTTATAGTTTACCGTCTAACATTTATACAAACACTTTGTATAGATAGACCCTGGTTTTACTAACAAAAACCATATTTGTTTAGTTTCACTTACTCATACTCTATGTTTGTTAACACTAGTGTCAACGTTTTCTGAGTTCAAATTGTAATTTTATGACGATTTATGGTTGTCCACATAAGAGCCTTACGTATAAACGTTCACTCGTGGACGTGCAGTTGGACCCAGACGCCGTTAGTTTATTTTTCACAAATAAATGTTCAAAATAAAAAAACGCCTTTAATTCATTACAAATATACAAAAATTTGTATTTAAATATTGTAATTTGTAATAAGCGTTCAAACATAGTGTAACGTGCGCACGGTCACATAAGGACGTTTACAACTATGTGTATATATTGTGTGTAATACAATATATTTGCGTTCAAATAAATATATATATATATTATGAAACGTTGTGTTTCAAAAGGATAGAACTTGGGGGTCTACCCGTGTTTTCCATGGCTTCACCACTTGCCTTCACTTGCCCTCCGTCAAGAATGACATTAAAAATGACATTCATCAGTCTGTTAATATTTGATAGTATAGACCATGTACCACAGACTTTGCACCTCTTGACGGCTTTTAAGCCGCCAATTCCCTCTAAGAAGATTTAATTGTACTCTATTTAGTACTTAACCACAAACTCCCGGTCAATAACCACAACACCAACCAAACACCGAAATGCTGGATGAATGAATGTAGCAAAGAAACGTGAGATGTGAGTTGTGAGTTTTGTTTGAATTTCTTTCTTTCTTTGACATTCAGAGCTTTATAAAAATGCACCAATGGACGTTCTGCAACACCATTCTTATTGCGTCACTAGTTACTCTTGGGTACTATGACGATTAATTTGCTATATCATATAGCAGCACTAGAGTGGAGGTTGAGCTACTTCCTCCACTCATATTATTATTGCGTCACTAGGTGTACAAGTAAATGTACGATGACGAGGCATTTGCTAGATAAAAAGCACCAGTGGAGGATTTCGGTGTAAACAATCCACCTCCATGATACTTTATTAGAACGCATAAAGGATAGAATAATGCAAATTTGTTGAATAATAAATGTGAGCGTGTGACTTGAAGTTGTTGACGGTCGTCGGTGGTCAGGAATTTAATGCACTGACTCAACAACAAGGTGTAACTTGAGGTTGTGGACGATCGTCGATGGTCAGGAATTTAATGCACTGACTCAACAACAAGATGCACAACACAACACAAATATATTTACAAATATTTTCTACCTTAAGCCGTCCTAATTTAGTTGACAGCAGTCAACCCATGTGCGTATATATATTCAAAAAATAAAGGATAGATATAATGCAAATTTGTTGAATAATAAATGTGAGCGTGTGACTTGAAGTTGTTGACGGTCGTCGGTGGTCAGGAATTTAATGCACTGACTCAACAACAAGGTGTAACTTGAAGCTGTGGACGATCGTCGGTGGTCAGGAATTTAATGCACTGACTCAACAACAAGATGCACAACACAACACAAATATATTACAAAAGTGCTCTACCTTTATTTATATATAGATGAATACAAACACAAAACACATGTTAGCGCATCACAAAGTAAATAATACGATACATTTGTGATACTTGGTAAAGGTTATTCAGTCGTAAACAGATATAGAGACGGAAATATGTATCGTAAGATGCACACTCCCTCTATATAATCGTCGCAGATATAGAGTCGGAAGATGCAGCGCCACCCGCTCTCTCACTCTATATCGTGGGGAATAAGTGCCTTCCTTTCATATTCCCCACCAGATATAACCATCTTTCGTATTTAAAAATCACTTTGAACTCTCTCTCATATGATACATGGTGACCGGGCTTAATCTACCATTATCGTACGTATCCTCATATCGTTATAATAATCCATGAGATACTTGAACGACCAACCTTACCTAATATACATACCAGGTCAGATTTAATGTAATCATATTTTATATATATATTATATACATGTATGTTAGTGAGTGACGGTTCATTTGCTGGTAAAATTTGTATGTGGCCGTATGGAATTGGTTAATATTCAACAACAATATTTTTTACCATCGACGACATTATATACTATGTCAAATAAATAATTTTAAATTGACACACTATAATAGCATTTAACATTATATTATATCATTATAATGATATTTGACGGTATATAAATTACATTTACCGATGAAACTAATTGACATCACTTCCCTAATATAAAATACATGCATGTTTTAAAGTCCGCAGTTCAAGTAAACTGATGTCCGTAACCGATACAATCAGTCTCTAATAAAATATTACAATAATCTTGGGAAAAATAAATATACATGTGAAAATTTTTCAATCACCAAAATTAACATAGTATACTTGGGTATTTTTGCAGTTGACATAATATTTTGTGATTTGACCGTGTATATATTTTATGTCATGCACAAATAACTATATCCCATGATAAAACACCGTTGAAACCATTTGACATAATATACAAATGTTGTCATGTACACATCATCTGCTACAACACCGCAGTTCAAGTAAACTGATGTCCGTAACCGATGCAATCAGTCTCTAATAAAATATTACATTAATCTTGGGAAAAATAAATATACATGTAAAAATTTTTCAATCACCAAAATTAACATAGTATACTAAGGTATTTTTGCAGTTGACATTATATTTTGTGATTTGACCGTGTATATATTTTATGTCATGCACAAGTAACGATATCCCATGATAAAATACCGTTGAAACCATTTGACATAATATACAAATGTTGTCATGTAGGTACACATCGTCTGCTACAACCTCTTCCCTAATATACACAACGTGCATGTTTTAACGTACTCAGTTCAAGTAAACTGATGTCCGTAACCGATGCAATCAGTCTCTAATAAAATATTACATTAATCTTGGGAAAAATAAATATACATGTAAAAATTTTTCAATCACCAAAATTAACATAGTATACTAAGGTATTTTTGCAGTTGACATTATATTTTGTGATTTGACCGTGTATATATTTTATGTCATGCACAAGTAACGATATCCCATGATAAAACACCGTTGAAACCATTTGACATAATATACAAATGTTGTCATGCACACAACGTCTGCTACAACCTCTTCCCTAATATACACGACGTGCATGTTTTAACGTACTTAGTTCAAGTAAACTGATGTCCGTAACCGATGCAATCAGTCTCTAATAAAATATTACATTAATCTTGGGAAAAATAAATATACATGTAAAATTTTTTCAATCACCAAAATTAACATAGTATAGTCAGGTATTTTTGCAGTTGACATAATATTTTGTAATTTGACCGTGTATATATTTTATGTCATGCACATATAACTATATCCAATGATAAAACACCGTTGAAACCATATGACATAATATACAAATGTTGTCATGTACACATCATCTGCTACAACACCGCAGTTCAAGTAAACTGATGTCCGTAACCGATGCTATCAGTCTCTAATAAAATATTAGAGAAATCTTGGGAAAAATTAATTTACATTTAAAAATTTTTCAATCACCAAAATTAACAAAGTATAATTAGGTATTTTTGCAGGTGACATAATATTTTGTGATTTGACCGTGTATATATTTTATGTCATACACAAGTAACGATATCCCATGATAAAATACCGTTGAAACCATTTGACATAATATACAAATGTTGTCATGTACACATCGTCTGCTACAACCTCTTCCCTAATATACACAACGTGCATGTTTTAACGTACTCAGTTCAAGTAAACTGATGTCCGTAACCGATGCAATCAGTCTCTAATAAAATATTACATTAATCTTGGGAAAAATAAATATACATGTAAAATTTTTTCAATCACCAAAATTAACATAGTATAGTCAGGTATTTTTGCAGTTGACATAATATTTTATAATTTGACCGTGTATATATTTTATGTCATGCACATATAACTATATCCAATGATAAAACACCGTTGAAACCATATGACATAATATACAAATGTTGTCATGTACACATCATCTGTTACAACACCGCAGTTCAATTAAACTGATGTCCGTAACCGATGCTATCAGTCTCTAATAAAATATTAGAGAAATCTTGGGAAAAATTAATTTACATTTAAAAAATTTTCAATCACCAAAATTAACATAGTATAATTAGGTATTTTTGCAGTTCACATAATATTTTGTGATCTGCCCGTGTATATATTTTATGTCATGCACAAGTAACGATATCCCATGATAAAACACCGTTGAAACCATTTGATATAATATACAAATGTTGTCATGTACACAACGTCTGCTACAACCTCTTCCCTAATATACACGACGTGCATGTTTTAACGTACTCAGTTCAAGTAAACTGATGTCCGTAACCGATGCAATCAGTCTCTAATAAAATATTACATTAATCTTGGGAAAAATTAATTTAAATGTAAAAAATTTTCAATCACCAAAATTAACATAGTATAGTTAGGTATTTTTGCAGTTGACATAATATTTTGTAATTTGACCGTGTATATATTTTATGTCATGAACAAATAATTATATCCCATGATAAAACACCGTTGAAACCATTTGACATAATATACAAATGTTGTCATGCACACAACGTCTGCTACAACACCGCAGTTCAAGTAAACTGATGTCAGGAACCGATGCTATCTGTCTCTAATAAAATATTAGAAAAATCTTGGGAAAAATAAATATACATGTAAAAATTTTTCAATCACCACAATTAACATAGTATAATTAGGTATCTTTGCAGTTGACATAATATTTTGTAATTTGACCGTGTATATATTTTATGTCATGAACAAATAATTATATCCCATGATAAAACACCGTTGAAACCATTTGACATAATATACAAATGTTGTCATGCACACAACGTCTGCTACAACACCGCAGTTCAAGTAAACTGATGTCCGGAACCGATGCTATCAGTCTCTAATAAAATATTAGAAAAATCTTGGGAAAAATAAATATACATGTAAAAATTTTTCAATCACCACAATTAACATAGTATAATTAGGTATCTTTGCAGTTGACATAATATTTTGTAATTTGACCGTGTATATTTTTATGTCATGAACAAATAATTATATCCCATGATAAAACACCGTTGAAACCATTTGACATAATATACAAATGTTGTCATGCACACAACGTCTGCTACAACACCGCAGTTCAAGTAAACTGATGTCAGGAACCGATGCTATCTGTCTCTAATAAAATATTAGAAAAATCTTGGGAAAAATAAATATACATGTAAAAATTTTTCAATCACCACAATTAACATAGTATAATTAGGTATCTTTGCAGTTGACATAATATTTTGTAATTTGACCGTGTATATATTTTATGTCATGAACAAATAATTATATCCCATGATAAAACACCGTTGAAACCATTTGACATAATATACAAATGTTGTCATGCACACAACGTCTGCTACAACACCGCAGTTCAAGTAAACTGATGTCCGGAACCGATGCTATCAGTCTCTAATAAAATATTAGAAAAATCTTGGGAAAAATAAATATACATGTAAAAATTTTTCAATCACCACAATTAACATAGTATAATTAGGTATCTTTGCAGTTGACATAATATTTTGTAATTTGACCGTGTATATATTTTATGTCATGAACAAATAATTATATCCCATGATAAAACACCGTTGAAACCATTTGACATAATATACAAATGTTGTCATGCACACAACGTCTGCTACAACACCGCAGTTCAAGTAAACTGATGTCAGGAACCGATGCTATCTGTCTCTAATAAAATATTAGAAAAATCTTGGGAAAAATAAATATACATGTAAAAATTTTTCAATCACCACAATTAACATAGTATAATTAGGTATCTTTGCAGTTGACATAATATTTTGTAATTTGACCGTGTATATATTTTATGTCATGAACAAATAATTATATCCCATGATAAAACACCGTTGAAACCATTTGACATAATATACAAATGTTGTCATGCACACAACGTCTGCTACAACACCGCAGTTCAAGTAAACTGATGTCCGGAACCGATGCTATCAGTCTCTAATAAAATATTAGAAAAATCTTGGGAAAAATAAATATACATGTAAAAATTTTTCAATCACCACAATTAACATAGTATAATTAGGTATCTTTGCAGTTGACATAATATTTTGTAATTTGACCGTGTATATATTTTATGTCATGAACAAATAATTATATCCCATGATAAAACACCGTTGAAACCATTTGACATAATATACAAATGTTGTCATGCACACAACGTCTGCTACAACACCGCAGTTCAAGTAAACTGATGTCAGGAACCGATGCTATCTGTCTCTAATAAAATATTAGAAAAATCTTGGGAAAAATAAATATACATGTAAAAATTTTTCAATCACCACAATTAACATAGTATAATTAGGTATCTTTGCAGTTGACATAATATTTTGTAATTTGACCGTGTATATATTTTATGTCATGAACAAATAATTATATCCCATGATAAAACACCGTTGAAACCATTTGACATAATATACAAATGTTGTCATGCACACAACGTCTGCTACAACACCGCAGTTCAAGTAAACTGATGTCCGGAACCGATGCTATCAGTCTCTAATAAAATATTAGAAAAATCTTGGGAAAAATAAATATACATGTAAAAATTTTTCAATCACCACAATTAACATAGTATAATTAGGTATCTTTGCAGTTGACATAATATTTTGTAATTTGACCGTGTATATATTTTATGTCATGAACAAATAATTATATCCCATGATAAAACACCGTTGAAACCATTTGACATAATATACAAATGTTGTCATGCACACAACGTCTGCTACAACACCGCAGTTCAAGTAAACTGATGTCAGGAACCGATGCTATCTGTCTCTAATAAAATATTAGAAAAATCTTGGGAAAAATAAATATACATGTAAAAATTTTTCAATCACCACAATTAACATAGTATAATTAGGTATCTTTGCAGTTGACATAATATTTTGTAATTTGACCGTGTATATATTTTATGTCATGAACAAATAATTATATCCCATGATAAAACACCGTTGAAACCATTTGACATAATATACAAATGTTGTCATGCACACAACGTCTGCTACAACACCGCAGTTCAAGTAAACTGATGTCCGGAACCGATGCTATCAGTCTCTAATAAAATATTAGAAAAATCTTGGGAAAAATAAATATACATGTAAAAATTTTTCAATCACCACAATTAACATAGTATAATTAGGTATCTTTGCAGTTGACATAATATTTTGTAATTTGACCGTGTATATATTTTATGTCATGAACAAATAATTATATCCCATGATAAAACACCGTTGAAACCATTTGACATAATATACAAATGTTGTCATGCACACAACGTCTGCTACAACACCGCAGTTCAAGTAAACTGATGTCAGGAACCGATGCTATCTGTCTCTAATAAAATATTAGAAAAATCTTGGGAAAAATAAATATACATGTAAAAATTTTTCAATCACCACAATTAACATAGTATAATTAGGTATCTTTGCAGTTGACATAATATTTTGTAATTTGACCGTGTATATATTTTATGTCATGAACAAATAATTATATCCCATGATAAAACACCGTTGAAACCATTTGACATAATATACAAATGTTGTCATGCACACAACGTCTGCTACAACACCGCAGTTCAAGTAAACTGATGTCCGGAACCGATGCTATCAGTCTCTAATAAAATATTAGAAAAATCTTGGGAAAAATAAATATACATGTAAAAATTTTTCAATCACCACAATTAACATAGTATAATTAGGTATCTTTGCAGTTGACATAATATTTTGTAATTTGACCGTGTATATATTTTATGTCATGAACAAATAATTATATCCCATGATAAAACACCGTTGAAACCATTTGACATAATATACAAATGTTGTCATGCACACAACGTCTGCTACAACACCGCAGTTCAAGTAAACTGATGTCAGGAACCGATGCTATCTGTCTCTAATAAAATATTAGAAAAATCTTGGGAAAAATAAATATACATGTAAAAATTTTTCAATCACCACAATTAACATAGTATAATTAGGTATCTTTGCAGTTGACATAATATTTTGTAATTTGACCGTGTATATATTTTATGTCATGAACAAATAATTATATCCCATGATAAAACACCGTTGAAACCATTTGACATAATATACAAATGTTGTCATGCACACAACGTCTGCTACAACACCGCAGTTCAAGTAAACTGATGTCCGGAACCGATGCTATCAGTCTCTAATAAAATATTAGAAAAATCTTGGGAAAAATAAATATACATGTAAAAATTTTTCAATCACCACAATTAACATAGTATAATTAGGTATCTTTGCAGTTGACATAATATTTTGTAATTTGACCGTGTATATATTTTATGTCATGAACAAATAATTATATCCCATGATAAAACACCGTTGAAACCATTTGACATAATATACAAATGTTGTCATGCACACAACGTCTGCTACAACACCGCAGTTCAAGTAAACTGATGTCAGGAACCGATGCTATCTGTCTCTAATAAAATATTAGAAAAATCTTGGGAAAAATAAATATACATGTAAAAATTTTTCAATCACCACAATTAACATAGTATAATTAGGTATCTTTGCAGTTGACATAATATTTTGTAATTTGACCGTGTATATATTTTATGTCATGAACAAATAATTATATCCCATGATAAAACACCGTTGAAACCATTTGACATAATATACAAATGTTGTCATGCACACAACGTCTGCTACAACACCGCAGTTCAAGTAAACTGATGTCCGGAACCGATGCTATCAGTCTCTAATAAAATATTAGAAAAATCTTGGGAAAAATAAATATACATGTAAAAATTTTTCAATCACCACAATTAACATAGTATAATTAGGTATCTTTGCAGTTGACATAATATTTTGTAATTTGACCGTGTATATATTTTATGTCATGAACAAATAATTATATCCCATGATAAAACACCGTTGAAACCATTTGACATAATATACAAATGTTGTCATGCACACAACGTCTGCTACAACACCGCAGTTCAAGTAAACTGATGTCAGGAACCGATGCTATCTGTCTCTAATAAAATATTAGAAAAATCTTGGGAAAAATAAATATACATGTAAAAATTTTTCAATCACCACAATTAACATAGTATAATTAGGTATCTTTGCAGTTGACATAATATTTTGTAATTTGACCGTGTATATATTTTATGTCATGAACAAATAATTATATCCCATGATAAAACACCGTTGAAACCATTTGACATAATATACAAATGTTGTCATGCACACAACGTCTGCTACAACACCGCAGTTCAAGTAAACTGATGTCCGGAACCGATGCTATCAGTCTCTAATAAAATATTAGAAAAATCTTGGGAAAAATAAATATACATGTAAAAATTTTTCAATCACCACAATTAACATAGTATAATTAGGTATCTTTGCAGTTGACATAATATTTTGTAATTTGACCGTGTATATATTTTATGTCATGAACAAATAATTATATCCCATGATAAAACACCGTTGAAACCATTTGACATAATATACAAATGTTGTCATGCACACAACGTCTGCTACAACACCGCAGTTCAAGTAAACTGATGTCAGGAACCGATGCTATCTGTCTCTAATAAAATATTAGAAAAATCTTGGGAAAAATAAATATACATGTAAAAATTTTTCAATCACCACAATTAACATAGTATAATTAGGTATCTTTGCAGTTGACATAATATTTTGTAATTTGACCGTGTATATATTTTATGTCATGAACAAATAATTATATCCCATGATAAAACACCGTTGAAACCATTTGACATAATATACAAATGTTGTCATGCACACAACGTCTGCTACAACACCGCAGTTCAAGTAAACTGATGTCCGGAACCGATGCTATCAGTCTCTAATAAAATATTAGAAAAATCTTGGGAAAAATAAATATACATGTAAAAATTTTTCAATCACCACAATTAACATAGTATAATTAGGTATCTTTGCAGTTGACATAATATTTTGTAATTTGACCGTGTATATATTTTATGTCATGAACAAATAATTATATCCCATGATAAAACACCGTTGAAACCATTTGACATAATATACAAATGTTGTCATGCACACAACGTCTGCTACAACACCGCAGTTCAAGTAAACTGATGTCAGGAACCGATGCTATCTGTCTCTAATAAAATATTAGAAAAATCTTGGGAAAAATAAATATACATGTAAAAATTTTTCAATCACCACAATTAACATAGTATAATTAGGTATCTTTGCAGTTGACATAATATTTTGTAATTTGACCGTGTATATATTTTATGTCATGAACAAATAATTATATCCCATGATAAAACACCGTTGAAACCATTTGACATAATATACAAATGTTGTCATGCACACAACGTCTGCTACAACACCGCAGTTCAAGTAAACTGATGTCCGGAACCGATGCTATCAGTCTCTAATAAAATATTAGAAAAATCTTGGGAAAAATAAATATACATGTAAAAATTTTTCAATCACCACAATTAACATAGTATAATTAGGTATCTTTGCAGTTGACATAATATTTTGTAATTTGACCGTGTATATATTTTATGTCATGAACAAATAATTATATCCCATGATAAAACACCGTTGAAACCATTTGACATAATATACAAATGTTGTCATGCACACAACGTCTGCTACAACACCGCAGTTCAAGTAAACTGATGTCAGGAACCGATGCTATCTGTCTCTAATAAAATATTAGAAAAATCTTGGGAAAAATAAATATACATGTAAAAATTTTTCAATCACCACAATTAACATAGTATAATTAGGTATCTTTGCAGTTGACATAATATTTTGTAATTTGACCGTGTATATATTTTATGTCATGAACAAATAATTATATCCCATGATAAAACACCGTTGAAACCATTTGACATAATATACAAATGTTGTCATGCACACAACGTCTGCTACAACACCGCAGTTCAAGTAAACTGATGTCCGGAACCGATGCTATCAGTCTCTAATAAAATATTAGAAAAATCTTGGGAAAAATAAATATACATGTAAAAATTTTTCAATCACCACAATTAACATAGTATAATTAGGTATCTTTGCAGTTGACATAATATTTTGTAATTTGACCGTGTATATATTTTATGTCATGAACAAATAATTATATCCCATGATAAAACACCGTTGAAACCATTTGACATAATATACAAATGTTGTCATGCACACAACGTCTGCTACAACACCGCAGTTCAAGTAAACTGATGTCAGGAACCGATGCTATCTGTCTCTAATAAAATATTAGAAAAATCTTGGGAAAAATAAATATACATGTAAAAATTTTTCAATCACCACAATTAACATAGTATAATTAGGTATCTTTGCAGTTGACATAATATTTTGTAATTTGACCGTGTATATATTTTATGTCATGAACAAATAATTATATCCCATGATAAAACACCGTTGAAACCATTTGACATAATATACAAATGTTGTCATGCACACAACGTCTGCTACAACACCGCAGTTCAAGTAAACTGATGTCCGGAACCGATGCTATCAGTCTCTAATAAAATATTAGAAAAATCTTGGGAAAAATAAATATACATGTAAAAATTTTTCAATCACCACAATTAACATAGTATAATTAGGTATCTTTGCAGTTGACATAATATTTTGTAATTTGACCGTGTATATATTTTATGTCATGAACAAATAATTATATCCCATGATAAAACACCGTTGAAACCATTTGACATAATATACAAATGTTGTCATGCACACAACGTCTGCTACAACACCGCAGTTCAAGTAAACTGATGTCAGGAACCGATGCTATCTGTCTCTAATAAAATATTAGAAAAATCTTGGGAAAAATAAATATACATGTAAAAATTTTTCAATCACCACAATTAACATAGTATAATTAGGTATCTTTGCAGTTGACATAATATTTTGTAATTTGACCGTGTATATATTTTATGTCATGAACAAATAATTATATCCCATGATAAAACACCGTTGAAACCATTTGACATAATATACAAATGTTGTCATGCACACAACGTCTGCTACAACACCGCAGTTCAAGTAAACTGATGTCCGGAACCGATGCTATCAGTCTCTAATAAAATATTAGAAAAATCTTGGGAAAAATAAATATACATGTAAAAATTTTTCAATCACCACAATTAACATAGTATAATTAGGTATCTTTGCAGTTGACATAATATTTTGTAATTTGACCGTGTATATATTTTATGTCATGAACAAATAATTATATCCCATGATAAAACACCGTTGAAACCATTTGACATAATATACAAATGTTGTCATGCACACAACGTCTGCTACAACACCGCAGTTCAAGTAAACTGATGTCAGGAACCGATGCTATCTGTCTCTAATAAAATATTAGAAAAATCTTGGGAAAAATAAATATACATGTAAAAATTTTTCAATCACCACAATTAACATAGTATAATTAGGTATCTTTGCAGTTGACATAATATTTTGTAATTTGACCGTGTATATATTTTATGTCATGAACAAATAATTATATCCCATGATAAAACACCGTTGAAACCATTTGACATAATATACAAATGTTGTCATGCACACAACGTCTGCTACAACACCGCAGTTCAAGTAAACTGATGTCCGGAACCGATGCTATCAGTCTCTAATAAAATATTAGAAAAATCTTGGGAAAAATAAATATACATGTAAAAATTTTTCAATCACCACAATTAACATAGTATAATTAGGTATCTTTGCAGTTGACATAATATTTTGTAATTTGACCGTGTATATATTTTATGTCATGAACAAATAATTATATCCCATGATAAAACACCGTTGAAACCATTTGACATAATATACAAATGTTGTCATGCACACAACGTCTGCTACAACACCGCAGTTCAAGTAAACTGATGTCAGGAACCGATGCTATCTGTCTCTAATAAAATATTAGAAAAATCTTGGGAAAAATAAATATACATGTAAAAATTTTTCAATCACCACAATTAACATAGTATAATTAGGTATCTTTGCAGTTGACATAATATTTTGTAATTTGACCGTGTATATATTTTATGTCATGAACAAATAATTATATCCCATGATAAAACACCGTTGAAACCATTTGACATAATATACAAATGTTGTCATGCACACAACGTCTGCTACAACACCGCAGTTCAAGTAAACTGATGTCCGGAACCGATGCTATCAGTCTCTAATAAAATATTAGAAAAATCTTGGGAAAAATAAATATACATGTAAAAATTTTTCAATCACCACAATTAACATAGTATAATTAGGTATCTTTGCAGTTGACATAATATTTTGTAATTTGACCGTGTATATATTTTATGTCATGAACAAATAATTATATCCCATGATAAAACACCGTTGAAACCATTTGACATAATATACAAATGTTGTCATGCACACAACGTCTGCTACAACACCGCAGTTCAAGTAAACTGATGTCAGGAACCGATGCTATCTGTCTCTAATAAAATATTAGAAAAATCTTGGGAAAAATAAATATACATGTAAAAATTTTTCAATCACCACAATTAACATAGTATAATTAGGTATCTTTGCAGTTGACATAATATTTTGTAATTTGACCGTGTATATATTTTATGTCATGAACAAATAATTATATCCCATGATAAAACACCGTTGAAACCATTTGACATAATATACAAATGTTGTCATGCACACAACGTCTGCTACAACACCGCAGTTCAAGTAAACTGATGTCCGGAACCGATGCTATCAGTCTCTAATAAAATATTAGAAAAATCTTGGGAAAAATTAATTTACATGTAAAAAATTTTCAATCACCACATTTAACATAGTATAATTAGGTGTCTTTGCAGTTGACATAATATTTTATGATTTGACCGTGTATATATTTTATGTCATGAACAAATAATTATATCCCATGATAAAACACCGTTGAAACCATTTGACATAATATACAAATGTTGTCATGCACACAACGTCTGCTACAACACCGCAGTTCAAGTAAACTGATGTCCGGAACCGATGCTATCAGTCTCTAATAAAATATTAGAAAAATCTTGGGAAAAATTAATTTACATGTAAAAAATTTTCAATCACCACAATTAACATAGTATAATTTGACCGTGGGTGATCGGCGTGAGTAACTATGACTAGCTTAAAGACATACCTTGGCGTAGTGCCGATATCGAAAAATCAAAAAGCGACGTCGCTATGAACGCTGGGCCGCCACAAGCCAGTTATCCCCGTGGTAATTTTTCTGACACCTCTTGTTGAAAAATCTTCAAGCCAGCATTTGCCCTTTTAATTTACGCAAAGTCCACATTTGACATTGTTTGGGAAAAAAATAATGTTTTCCCAAGAAATATTTAGATGTTAGGAAGTCCGCGGTTAGTCTCTAACATCTGTAAAAAGCTTGGGAAAAATTTATATTTAACAAAGTATTAAAATAATTTTTCCCAAGAAATATTTAGATGTTAGGAAGTGCGCGGTTACTCTCTAACATCTGTAAAAAGCTTGGGAAAAAATTTTATTTAACAAAATATTAAAATAATGTTTTCCCAAGAAATATTTATATGTTAGACAGTGACCGGTCATTCTCTAACATCTGTAAAAAGCTTGGGAAAAAATTATATTTTACAAAGTATTAAAATAATTTTTCCCAAGAAATATTTAGATGTTAGGAAGTCCGCGGTTAGTCTCTAACATCTGTAAAAAGCGTGGGAAAAAATTATATTTTACAAAGTATTAAAATAATTTTTCCCAAGAAATATTTATATGTTAGACAGTGACCGGTCATTCTCTAACATCTGTAAAAAGCTTGGGAAAAAATTTTATTTAACAAAATATTAAAATAATGTTTTCCCAAGAAATATTTATATGTTAGACAGTGACCGGTCATTCTCTAACATCTGTAAAAAGTTTGGGAAAAAAATATGTTTAACAAAGTATTAAAATCATTTTTCCCAAGAAATATTTGGATGTTAGGAAGTCCGCGGTTAGACTCTAATATCTGTAAAAAGCTTGGGAAAAAATTAAATTTAACAAAGTATTAAAATAATGTTTTCCCAAGAAATATTTAAATGTTAGACAGTGACCGGTCATTCTCTAACATCTGTAAAAAGCTTGGGAAAAAATTATATTTAACAAAATATTAAAATAATTTTTCCCAAGAAATATTTATATGTTAGGAAGTGCGCGGTTACTCTCTAACATCTGTAAAAAGTTTGGGAAAAATTTATATTTAACAAAGTATTAAAATAATTTTTCCCAAGAAATATTTAGATGTTAGGAAGTCCGCGGTTAGTCTCTAACATCTGTAAAAAGCTTGGGAAAAATTTATATTTAACAAAGTATTAAAATAATTTTTCCCAAGAAATATTTAGATGTTAGACAGTGACCGGTCATTCTCTAACATCTGTAAAAAGCTTGGGAAAAAATTATATTTAACAAAATATTAAAATCATTTTTCCCAAGAAATATTTATATGTTAGGAAGTGCGCGGTTACTCTCTAACATCTGTAAAAAGTTTGGGAAAAATTTATATTTAACAAAGTATTAAAATAATTTTTCCCAAGAAATATTTAGATGTTAGACAGTGACCGGTCATTCTCTAACATCTGTAAAAAGCTTGGGAAAAAATTATATTTAACAAAATATTAAAATAATTTTTCCCAAGAAATATTTATATGTTAGGAAGTGCGCGGTTACTCTCTAACATCTGTAAAAAGTTTGGGAAAAATTTATATTTAACAAAGTATTAAAATAATTTTTCCCAAGAAATATTTAGATGTTAGACAGTGACCGGTCATTCTCTAACATCTGTAAAAAGCTTGGGAAAAATTTATATTTAACAAAGTATTAAAATAATTTTTCCCAAGAAATATTTAGATGTTAGACAGTGACCGGTCATTCTCTAACATCTGTAAAAAGCTTGGGAAAAAATTATATTTAACAAAATATTAAAATCATTTTTCCCAAGAAATATTTATATGTTAGACAGTGACCGGTCATTCTCTAACATCTGTAAAAAGTTTGGGAAAAATTTATATTTAACAAAGTAT
>CAWWDY010001354.1:0-52821 GCA_963942605.1 Poecilus cupreus
ATTCATGTTTCTGTCGTGTATAATAGCTAATGTTGGTGAAAGCAAGCTAAAAATGCAGTTTTAAGCATGCAAAAGCATACAAAACACCGTTTTCAAGTATTTAAACTGTCATATTCATGTACATGTCGTGTGTAATGGCTTACATTTGCAAAATCAATATAAAATAGCTGTTTTCAGCTTCCAAAACATACAAAATGCTGTTTTCAAGTATTTAAACTGTCATAATCATGTTTCTGTCGTGTGTAATAGCTAATGTTGGTGAAAGCAAGATAAAAATGCAGTTTTAAGCATGCAAAAGCATACAAAATACCGTTTTCAAGTATTGAAACTGTTATATTCATGTTTCTATCATGTATAATAGCTAATGTTGGTGATAGCAAGATAAAAATGCTGTTTTAAGCTTGCAAAAGCATACAAAACACCGTTTTCAAGTATTTAAACTGTCATATTCATGTATATGTCGTGTGTAATGGCTTATGTTTGCAAAATCAAGAAGAAATAGCTGTTTTCAGCTTGCAAAAACATACAAAATGCTGTTTTCAAGTATTTTAACTGTCATATTCATGTTTCTGTCGTGTATAATAGCTAATGTTGGTGAAAGCAAGATAAAAATGCTGTTTTAAGCATGCAAAAGCATACAAAACTCCGTTTTCAAGTATTTAAACTGTCATATTCATGTTTCTGTCATGTATAATAGCTAATGTTGGTGAAAGCAAGATAAAAATGCTGTTTTAAGCATGCAAATGCATACAAAACACCGTTTTCATGTATTTAACTTGTCTTATTCATGTATATGTCGTGTGTAATGGCTTATGTTTGCAAAATCAAATAATATACCTGCTTTCAGCTTGCAAAAACATACAAAATGCTGTTTTCAAGTATTTAAACTGTCATAATCATGTTTCTGTCGTGTGTAATAGCTAATGTTGGTGAAAGCAAGATGAAAATGCTGTTTTAAGCATGCAAAAGCATACAAAACATTGTTTTCAAGTATTTAAACTGTCATATTCAAGTTTCTGTCGTGTATAATAGCTAATGTTGGTGAAAGCAAGATAAAAATGCTGTTTTAAGCATGCAAAAGCATACAAAACACCGTTTTCAAGTATTTAAACTGTCATATTCATGTATATGTTGTGTGTAATGGCTTATGTTTGCAAAATCAAAATAAAATAGCTGTTTTCAGCTTGCAAAAACATACAAAATGCTGTTTTCAAGTATTTAAACTGTCATATTCATGTTTCTGTCGTGTATAATAGCTAATGTTGGTGAAAGCAAGATGAAAATGCTGTTTTAAGCAATCAAAAGCATACAAAACACCGTTTTCAAGTATTTAAAATGCCAGATTCATGTATGTCGTGTATTATAGCTAATGTTGTTGAAAGCAACAAAAAAATGCTGTTTTAAGCATGCGAAAGCATACAAAACACCGTTTTCAAGTATTTAAACTGTCATATTCATGTACATGTCGTGTGTAATGGCTTATGTTTGCAAAATCAAGATAAAATAGCTGTTTTCAGCTTCCAAAACGTACAAAATGTTGTTTTCAAAGATTTAAACTGTCATAATAATGTTTCTGTCATGTGCAATTGCTAATGTTGGTGAAAGCAAGATAAAAATGCAGTTTTAAGCTTGCAAAAGCATACAAAACACCGTTTTCAAGTATTTAAACTGTCATATTCATGTATAAGTCGTGTGTAATGGCTTATGTCTGCAAAATCAAGATAAAATAGCTGTTTTCAGCTTAATGCTGTTTTCAAGTATTTAAACTGTCATATTCATGTTTCTGTCGTGTATAATAGCTAATGTTGGTGAAAGCAAGATAAAAATGCTGTTTTAAGCATGCAAAAGCATACAAAACACCGTTTTCAAGTACTTAAACTGTCATATTCATGTTTCTGTCGTGTATAATAGCTAATGTTGGTGAAAGCAAGCTAAAAATGCAGTTTTAAGCATAAAAAGCATACAAAACACCGTTTTCAAGTATTTAAACTGTCATATTCATGTACATGTCGTGTGTAATGGCTTACATTTGCAAAGTCAATATAAAATAGCTGTTTTCAGCTTCCAAAACATACAAAATGCTGTTTTCAAGTATTTAAACTGTCATAATCATGCTTCTGTCGTGTGTAATAGCTAATGTTGGTGAAAGCAAGATAAAAATGCAGTTTTAAGCATGCAAAAGCATACAAAATACCGTTTTCAAGTATTGAAACTGTTATATTCATGTTTCTGCCGTGTATAATAGCTAATATTGGTGAAAGCAAGATAAAAATGCTGTTTTAAGCATGCAAAAGCATACAAAACTCCGTTTTCAAGTATTTAAACTGTCATATTCATGTACATGTCGTGTGTAATGGCTTACATTTGCAAAATCAATATAAAATAGCTGTTTTCAGCTTGCAAAACATACAAAATGCTGTTTTCAAGTATTTAAACTGTCATAATCATGTTTCTGTCGTGTGTAATAGCTAATGTTGGTGAAAGCAAGATAAAAATGCAGTTTTAAGCATGCAAAAGCATACAAAATACCATTTTCAAGTATTGAAACTGTTATATTCATGTTTCTGTCATGTATAATAGCTAATGTTGGTGAAAGCAAGATAAAAATGCTGTTTTAAGCATGCAAAAGCATACAAAACACCGTTTTCAAGTATTCAAACTGTCATATTCATGTATATGTCGTGTGTAATGGCTTATGTTTGCAAAATCAAGAAGAAATAGCTGTTTTCAGCTTGCAAACACATACAAAATGCTGTTTTCAAGTATTTTAACTGTCATATTCATGTTTCTGTCGTGTATAATAGCTAATGTTGGTGAAAGCAAGATAAAAATGCTGTTTTAAGCATGCAAAAGCATACAAAACTCCGTTTTCAAGTATTTAAACTGTCATATTCATGTTTCTGTCGTGTAAAATAGCTAATGTTGGTGAAAGCAAGATAAAAATGCTGTTTTAAGCATGCAAATGCATACAAAACACAGTTTTCATGTATTTAAACTGTCATATTCATGTATATGTCGTGTGTAATGGCTTATGTTTGCAAAATCAAGATAAAATACCTGCTTTCAGCTTGCAAAAACATACAAAATGCTGTTTTCAAGTATTTAAACTGTCATAATCATGTTTCTGTCGTGTGTAATAGCTAATGTTTGTGAAAGCAAGATAAAAATGCTGTTTTAAGCATGCAAAAGCATACAAAACATTGTTTTCAAGTATTTAAACTGTCATATTCAAGTTTCTGTCGTGTATAATAGCTAATGTTGGTGAAAGCAAGATAAAAATGCTGTTTTAAGCATGCAAAAGCATACAAAACACCGTTTTCAAGTATTTAAACTGTCATATTCATGTACATGTCGTGTGTAATGGCTTATGTTTGCAAAATCAAGATAAAATAGCTGTTTTCAGCTTGCAAAAACATACAAAATGCTGTTTTCAAGTATTTTAACTGTCATATTCATATTTCTGTCGTGTATAATAGCTAATGTTGGTGAAAGCAAGATAAAAATGCTGTTTTAAGCATGCAAAAGCATATAAAACACCGTTTTCAAGTATTTTAACTGTCATATTCATGTTTCTGTCGTGTATAATAGCTAATGTTGTTGAAAGCAACAAAAAATGCTGTTTTAAGCATGCGAAAGCATACAAAACACCGTTTTCAAGTATTTAAACTGTCATATTCATGTACATGTCGTGTGTAATGGCTTATGTTTGCAAAATCAAGATAAAATAGCTGCTTTCAGCTTGCAAAAACATACAAAATGCTGTTTTCAAGTATTTAAACTGTCATATTCATGTTTCTGTCGTGTATAATAGCTAATGTTTGTGAAAGCAAGATAAAAATTCAGTTTTAAGCATGCAAAAGCATACAAAACACTGTTTTCAAGTATTGAAACTGTCATATTCATGTTTCTGTCATGTATAATAGCTAATGTTGGTGAAAGCAAGATAAAAATGCTGTTTTAAGCATGCAAAAGCATACAAAACACCGTTTTCAAGTATTTAATCTGTCATATTCATGTATATGTCGTGTTAATGGCTCATGTTTGCAAACTAAAGATAAAATAGCTGTTTTCAGCTTGCAAAACCATACAAAATGCTGTTTTCAAGTATTTAAACTGTCATATTCATGTTTCTGTCGTGTAAAATAGCTAATGTTGGTGAAAGCAACATAAAAATGCAGTTTTAACATGCGAAAGCATACAAAACACCGTTTTCAAGTATTTAAACTGTTATGTTCATGTACATGTCGTGTGTAATGGCTTATGTTTGCAAAATCAAGATAAAATAGCTGTTTTCAGCTTCCAAAACATACAAAATGCTGTTTTCAAGTATTTAAACTGTCATAATCATGTTTCTGTCGTGTGTTATAGCTAATGTTGGTGAAAGCAAGATAAAAATGTAGTTTTAAGCATGCAAAAGCATACAAAACACCGTTTTCAAGTATTTAAACTGTCATATTTATGTACATGTCGTGTGTAATGGCTTGAATTTGCAAAATCAAGATAAAATAGCTGTTTTCAGTTTGCAAAAACATACAAAATGCTGTTTTCAGGTATTTAAACGGTCATATTCATGTTTCTGTCGTGTATAATAGCTAATGTTGGTGAAAGCAAGATAAAAATGCTGTTTTAAGCATGCAAAAGCATACAAAACACCGTTTTCAAGTATTTAAACTGTCATATTTATGTATATGTCGTGTGTAATGGCTTACATTTGCAAAATCTAGATAAAATAGCTGTTTTCAATTTGCAAAAACATACAAAATGCTGTTTTCAAGTATTTAAACTGTCATAATCATGTTTCTGTCGTGTGTAATAGCTAATGTTGGTGAAAGCAAGATAAAAATGTAGTTTTAAGCATGCAAAAGCATACTAAACACCGTTTTCAAGTATTTAAACTGTCATATTCATGTACATGTCATGTGTAATGGCTTACATTTGCAAAATCAAAATAAAATAGCTGTTTTCAGTTTGCAAAAACATACAAAATGCTGTTTTCAAGTATTTAAACGGTCATATTCATGTTTCTGTCGTGTATAATAGCTAATGTTGGTGAAAGCAAGATAAAAATGCTTTTAAGCATGCAAAAGCATACAAAACACCGTTTTCAAGTATTTAAACTGTCATATTCATGTATATGTTGTGTGTAATGGCTTATGTTTGCAAAATCAAGATAAAATAGCTGTTTTCGGCTTGCAAAAAACATACTAAATGCTGTTTTCAAGTATTTAAACTGTCATATTCATGTTTCTGCCCGTGTATAATAGCTAATGTTGGTGAAAGCAAGATAAAAATGCTGTTTTAAGCATTCAAAAGCATACAAAACACCGTTTTCAAGTATTTAAACAGTCATATTCATGTTTCTGTCGTGTGTAATAGCTAACGTTGGTGAAAGCAAGATAAAAATGTAGTTTTAAGAATGCAAAAGCATACAAAACACCGTTTTTAATTATTTAAACTGTCATATTCATGTACATGTCGTGTGTATTGGCTTGAATTTGCAAAAACAAGATAAAATAGCTGTTTTCAGTTGCAAAAACATACAAAATGCTGTTTTTAAGTATTTAAACGGTCATATTCATGTTTCTGTCGTGTATAATATCTAATGTTGGTGAAAGCAAGATTAAAATGCTGTTTTAAGCATGCAAAAGCATACAAAAACACCGTTTTCAAGTATTTAAACTGTCATATTCATGTTTCTGTCGTGTATAATAGCTTATGTTGGTGAAAGCAAGATAAAAATGCTGTTTTAAGCATGCAAAAGCATACAAAACTCCGTTTTCAAGTATTTAAACTGTCATATTCATGTTTCTGTCGTGTATAATAGCTAATGTTGGTGAAAGCAAGATAAAAATGCTATTTTAAGCATGCAAATGCATACAAAACACCGTTTTCATGTATTTAAACTGTCCATATTCATATATATGTCGTGTGAAATGGCTTATGTTTGCAAAATCAAGATAAAATACCTGCTTTCAGCTTAATGCTGTTTTGAAGTATTTAAACTGTCATATTCATGTTTCTGTCGTGTATAATAGCTAATGTTGGTGAAAGCAAGATAAAAATGTAGTTTTAAGCATGCAAAAGCATACAAAACACCGTTTTCAAGTATTTAAACTGTCATATTCATGTACATGTCGTGTGTAATGGCTTAAATTTGCAAAATCAAGATAAAATAGCTGTTTTCAGTTTGCAAAAAAATTCAAAATGCTGTTTTCAAGTATTTGAACGGTCATATTCATGTTTCTGTCGTGTATAATAGCTAATGTTGGTGAAAGCAAGATAAAAATGCTGTTGTAAGCATGCAAAGGCATACAAAACACCGTTTTCAAGTTTTTAAACTGTCATATTCATGTATATGTCGTGTGTAATGGCTTATGTTTGCAAAATCAAGATAAAATATCTGTTTTCAGCTTGCAAAAACATACAAAATGCTGTTTTCAAGTATTTTAACTGTCATATTCATGTTTCTGTCGTGTATAATAGCTAATGTTGGTAAAAGCAAGATAAAAATGCTGTTTTAAGCATGCAAAAGCATACAAAACTCCGTTTTCAAGTATTTCAACTGTCATATTCATGTTTCTGTCGTGCATAATAGCTAATGTTGGTGAAAGCAATATAAAAATGCTGTTTTAAGCATGCAAAAGCAAACAAAACACCGTTTTCAAGTGTTTAAACTGTCATATTCATGTTTCTGTCGTGTATAATAGCTAATGTTGTTGAAAGCAACAAAAAAATGCTGTTTTAAGCATGCGAAAGCATACAAAACACCGTTTTCAAGTATTTAAGCTGTCATCTTCATGTACATGTCGTGTGTAATGGCTTATGTTTGCAAAATCAAGATAAAATATCTGTTTTCAGCTTGCAAAAACATACAAAATGCTGTTTTCAAGTATTTAAACTGTCATATTCATGTTTCTGTCGTGTATAATAGCTAATGTTGGTGAAAGCAAGATGAAAATGCAGATTTAAGCATACAAAAGCATACAAAACACCGTTTTCAAGTATTGAAACTGTCATATTCATGTTTCTGTCATGTATAATAGCTAATGTTGGTGAAAGCAAGATAAAAATGCTGTTTTAAGCATGCAAAAGCATACAAAACACCGTTTTCAAGTATTTAAATTGTCATATTTATGTATATGTCGTGTGTTTGCAAAATCAAGAAGATATAGCTGTTTTCAGCTTGCAAAAACATACAAAATGCTGTTTTCAAGTATTTAAACTGTCATATTCATGTTTCTGTCGTGTATAATAGCTAATGTTGGTGAAAGCAAGATAAAAATGCTGTTTTAAGCATGCAAGAGCATACAAAACACCGTTTTCAAGTATTTAAACTGTCATATTCAAGTTTCTGTCGTGTATAATAGCTAATGTTGGTGAAAGCAAGATAAAAATGCTGTTTTAAGCATGCAAATGCATACAAAACACCGTTTTCAAGTATTTAAACTGTCATATTCATGTATATGTCGTGTGTAATGGCTTATGTTTGCAAAATCTAGATAAAATAGCTGCTTTCAGCTTGCAAAAACATACAATATGCTGTTTTCAAGTATTTAAACTGTCATATTCATGTTTCTGTCGTGTATAATAGCTAATGTTGGTGAAAGCAAGATAAAAATGCTGTTTTAAGCATGCAAAAGCATACAAAACATTGTTTTCAAGTATTTAAACTGTCATATTCAAGTTTCTGTCGTGTATAATAGCTAATGTTGGTGAAAGCAAGATAAAAATGCTGTTTTAAGCATGCAAATGCATACAAAACACCGTTTTCAAGTATTTAAACTGTCATATTCATGTATATGTCGTGTGTAATGGCTTATGTTTGCAAAATCTAGATAAAATAGCTGCTTTCAGCTTGCAAAAACATACAATATGCTGTTTTCAAGTATTTAAACTGTCATATTCATGTTTCTGTCGTGTATAATAGCTAATGTTGGTGAAAGCAAGATAAAAATGCTGTTTTAAGCATGCAAAAGCATACAAAACTCAGTTTTCAAGTATTTAAACTGTCATATTCATGTTTCTGTCGTGTATAATAGCTAATGTTGGTGAAAGCAAGATAAAAATGCTGTTTTAAGCATGCAAATGCATACAAAACACCGTTTTCATGAATTTAAACTGTCATATTCATGTATATGTCGTGTGTAATGGCTTATGTTTGCAAAATCAAGATAAAATACCTGCTTTCAGCTTGCATAAACATACAAAATGCTGTTTTCAAGTATATAAACTGTCATATTCATGTTTCTGTCGTGTATAATAGCTAATGTTGGTGAGAGCAAAATGAAAATGCTGTTTTAAGCAATCAAAAGCATACAAAACACCGTTTTCAAGTATTTAAACTGTCATATTCATGTATAAGTCGTGTGTAATGGCTTATGACTGCAAAATCAAGATAAAATAGCTGTTTTCAGCTTAATGCTGTTTTCAAGTATTTAAACTGTCATATTCATGTTTCTGTCGTGTATAATAGCTAATGTTGGTGAAAGCAAGATAAAAATGCTGTTTTAAGCATGCAAAAGCATACAAAACACCGTTTTCAAGTATTTAAACTGTCATATTCATGTTTCTGTCGTGTATAATAGCTAATGTTGGTGAAAGCAAGCTAAAAATGCAGTTTTAAGCATGCAAAAGCATACAAAACACCGTTTTCAAGTATTTAAACTGTCATATTCATGTACATGTCGTGTGTAATGGCTTACATTTGCAAAATCAATATAAAATAGCTGTTTTCAGCTTCCAAAACATACAAAATGCTGTTTTCAAGTATTTAAACTGTCATAATCATGTTTCTGTCGTGTGTAATAGCTAATGTTGGTGAAAGCAAGATAAAAATGCAGTTTTAAGCATGCAAAAGCATACAAAATACCGTTTTCAAGTATTGAAACTGTTATATTCATGTTTCTGTCATGTATAATAGCTAATGTTGTTGAAAGCAAGATAAAAATGCGGTTTTAAGCATGCAAAAGCATACAAAACACCGTTTTCAAGTATTTAAACTGTCATATTCATGTATATGTCGTGTGTAATGGCTTATGTTTGCAAAATCAAGAAGAAATAGCTGTTTTCAGCTTGCAAAAACATACTAAATGCTGATTTCAAGTATTTTAACTGTCATATTCATGTTTCTGTCGTGTATAATAGCTAATGTTGGTAAAAGCAAGATAAAAATGCTGTTTTAAGCATGCAAAAGCATACAAAACTCCGTTTTCAAGTATATAAACTGTCATATTCATGTTTCTGTCGTGTATAATAGCTAATGTTGGTGAAAGCAATATAAAAATGCTGTTTTAAGCATGCAAATGCATACAAAACACCGTTTTCATGTATTTATCTTGTCTTATTCATGTATATGTCGTGTGTAATGGCTTATGTTTGCAAAATCAAGATAAAATACCTGCTTTCAGCTTGCAAAAACATACAAAATGCTGTTTTCAAGTATTTAAACTGTCATAATCATGTTTCTGTCGTGTGTAATAGCTAATGTTGGTGGAAGCAAGATGAAAATGATGTTTTAAGCATGCAAAAGCATACAAAACATTGTTTTCAAGTATTTAAACTGTCATATTCAAGTTTCTGTCGTGTATAATAGCTAATGTTGGTGAAAGCAAGATAAAAATGCTGTTTTAAGCATGCAAAAGCATACAAAACACCGTTTTCAAGTATTTAAACTGTCATATTCATGTATATGTTGTGTGTAATGGCTTATGTTTGTAAAATAAAGATAAAATAGCTGTTTTCAGCTTGCAAAAACATACAAAATGCTGTTTTCAAGTATTTAAACTGTCATATTCATGTTTCTGTCGTGTATAATAGCTAATGTTGGTGAAAGCAAGATGAAAATGCTGTTTTAAGCAATCAAAAGCATACAAAACACCGTTTTCAAGTATTTAAAATGTCAGATTCATGTATAAGTCGTGTATAATAGCTAATGTTGTTGAAAGCAACAAAAAAATGCTGTTTTAAGCATGCGAAAGCATACAAAACACCGTTTTCAAGTATTTAAACTGTCATATTCATGTACATGTCGTGTGTAATGGCTTATGTTTGCAAAATCAAGATAAAATAGCTGTTTTCAGCTTCCAAAACATACAAAATGTTGTTTTCAAAGATTTAAACTGTCATAATCATGTTTCTGTCGTGTGCAATAGCTAATGTTGGTGAAAGCAAGATAAAAAATGCAGTTTTAGCATGCAAAAGCATACAAAATACCGTTTTCAAGTATTTAAACTGTCATATTCATGTTTCTGTCATGTATAATAGCTAATGTTGGTGAGAGCATGATGAAAATGCTGTTTTAAGCAATCAAAAGCATACAAAACACCGTTTTCAAGTATTTAAACTGTCATATTCATGTATAAGTCGTGTGTAATGGCTTATGTCTGCAAAATCAAGATAAAATAGCTGTTTTCAGCTTAATGCTGTTTTCAAGTATTTAAACTGTCATATTCATGTTTCTGTCGTGTATAATAGCTAATGTTGGTGAAAGCAAGATAAAAATGCTGTTTTAGCATGCAAAAGCATACAAAACACCGTTTTCAAGTATTTAAACTGTCATATTCATGTACATGTCGTGTGTAATGGCTTATGTTTGCAAAATCAAGATAAAATAGCTGTTTTCAGCTTGCAAAAACATACAAAATGCTGTTTTCAAGTTTTTTAACTGTCATATTCATGTTTCTGTCGTGTATAATAGCTAATGTTGGTGAAAGCAAGATAAAAATTGCTGTTTTAAGCATGCAAAAGCATACAAAACACCGTTTTCAAGTATTTAAACTGTCATATTCATGTTTCTGTCGTGTATAATAGCTAATGTTGGTGAAAGCAAGCTAAAAATGCAGTTTTAAGCATGCAAAAGCATACAAAACACCGTTTTCAAGTATTTAAACTGTCATATTCATGTACATGTCGTACGTAATGGCTTACAATTTGCAAAATCAATATAAAATAGCTGTTTTCAGCTTCCAAAACATACAAAATGCTGTTTTCAAAGTATTTAAACTGTCATAATCATGTTTCTGTCGTGTGTAATAGCTAATGTTGGTGAAAGCAAGATAAAAATGCAGTATTAAGCATGCAAAAGCATACAAAATACCGTTTTCAAGTATTGAAACTGTTATATTCATGTTTCTGTCATGTATAATAGCTAATGTTGGTGGAAAGCAAGATAAAAATGCTGTTTTAAGCATGCAAAAGCATACAAAACACCGTTTTCAAGTATTTAAACTGTCATATTCATGTATATGTCGTGTGTAATGGCTTATGTTTGCAAAATCAAGAAGAAATAGCTGTTTTCAGCTTGCAAAAACATACTAAATGCTGATTTCAAGTATTTTAACTGTCATATTCATGTTTCTGTCGTGTATAATAGCTAATGTTGGTGAAAGCAAGATAAAAATGCTGTTTTAAGCATGCAAAAGCATACAAAACTCCGTTTTCAAGTATATAAACTGTCATATTCATGTTTCTGTCGTGTATAATAGCTAATGTTGGTGAAAGCAATATAAAAATGCTGTTTTAAGCATGCAAATGCATACAAAACACCGTTTTCATGTATTTATCTTGTCTTATTCATGTATATGTCGTGTGTAATGGCTTATGTTTGCAAAATCAAGATAAAATACCTGCTTTCAGCTTGCAAAAACATACAAAATGCTGTTTTCAAGTATTTAAACTGTCATAATCATGTTTCTGTCGTGTGTAATAGCTAATGTTGGTGAAAGCAAGATGAAAATGATGTTTTAAGCATGCAAAAGCATACAAAACATTGTTTTCAAGTATTTAAACTGTCATATTCAAGTTTCTGTCGTGTATAATAGCTAATGTTGGTGAAAGCAAGATAAAAATGCTGTTTTAAGCATGCAAAAGCATACAAAACACCGTTTTCAAGTATTTAAACTGTCATATTCATGTATATGTTGTGTGTAATGGCTTATGTTTGCAAAATCAAGATAAAATAGCTGTTTTCAGCTTGCAAAAACATACAAAATGCTGTTTTCAAGTATTTAAACTGTCATATTCATGTTTCTGTTGTGTATAATAGCTAATGTTGGTGAAAGCAAGATGAAAATGCTGTTTTAAGCAATCAAAAGCATACAAAACACCGTTTTCAAGTATTTAAAATGTCAGATTCATGTATAAGTCGTGTATAATAGCTAATGTTGTTGAAAGCAACAAAAAAATGCTGCTTTAAGCATGCAAAAGCATACAAAACACCGTTTTCAAGTATTTAAACTGTCATATTCATGTACATGTCGTGTGTAATGGCTTATGTTTGCAAAATCAAGATAAAATTGCTGTTTTCAGCTTCCAAAACATACAAAATGTTGTTTTCAAAGATTTAAACTGTCATAATCATGTTTCTGTCGTGTGCAATAGCTAATGTTGGTGAAAGCAAGATAAAAATGCAGTTTTAGCATGCAAAAGCATACAAAATACCGTTTTCAAATATTTAAACTGTCATATTCATGTTTCTGTCATGTATAATAGCTAATGTTGGTGAGAGCAAGATGAAAATGCTGTTTTTAAGCAATCAAAAGCATACAAAACACCGTTTTCAAGTATTTAAACTGTCATATTCATGTATAAGTCGTGTGTAATGGCTTATGTCTGCAAAATCAAGATAAAATAGCTGTTTTCAGCTTAATGCTGTTTTCAAGTATTTAAACTGTCATATTCATGTTTCTGTCGTGTATAATAGCTAATGTTGGTGAAAGCAAGATAAAAATGCTGTTTTAAGCATGCAAAAGCATACAAAACACCGTTTTCAAGTATTTAAACTGTCATATTCATGTTTCTGTCGTGTATAATAGCTAATGTTGGTGAAAGCAAGCTAAAAATGCAGTTTTAAGCATGCAAAAGCATACAAAACACCGTTTTCAAGTATTTAAACTGTCATATTCATGTACATGTCGTGTGTAATGGCTTATATTTGCAAAATCAATATAAAATAGCTGTTTTCAGCTTCCAAAACATACAAAATGCTGTTTTCAAGTATTTAAACTGTCATAATCATGTTTCTGTCGTGTGTAATAGCTAATGTTGGTGAAAGCAAGATAAAAATGCAGTTTTAAGCATGCAAAAGCATACAAAATACCGTTTTCAAGTATTGAAACTGTTATATTTATGTTTCTATCATGTATAATAGCTAATGTTGGTGAAAGCAAGATAAAAATGCTGTTTTAAGCTTGCAAAAGCATACAAAACACCGTTTTCAAGTATTTAAACTGTCATATTCATGTATATGTCGTGTGTAATGGCTTATGTTTACAAAATCAAGAAGAAATAGCTGTTTTCAGCTTGCAAAAACATACAAAATGCTGTTTTCAAGTATTTTAACTGTCATATTCATGTTTCTGTCGTGTATAATAGCTAATGTTGGTGAAAGCAAGATAAAAATGCTGTTTTAAGCATGCAAAAGCATACAAAACTCCGTTTTCAAGTATTTAAACTGTCATATTCATGTTTCTGTCATGTATAATAGCTAATGTTGGTGAAAGCAAGATAAAAATGCTGTTTTAAGCATGCAAATGCATACAAAACACCGTTTTAATGTATTTAACTTGTCTTATTCATGTATATGTCGTGTGTAATGGCTTATGTTTGCAAAATCAAATAATATACCTGCTTTCAGCTTGCAAAAACATACAAAATGCTGTTTTCAAGTATTTAAACTGTCATAATCATGTTTCTGTCGTGTGTAATAGCTAATGTTGGTGAAAGCAAGATGAAAATGCTGTTTTAAGCATGCAAAAGCATACAAAACATTGTTTTCAAGTATTTAAACTGTCATATTCAAGTTTCTGTCGTGTATAATAGCTAATGTTGGTGAAAGCAAGATAAAAATGCTGTTTTAAGCATGCAAAAGCATACAAAACACCGTTTTCAAGTATTTAAACTGTCATATTCATGTATATGTTGTGTGTAATGGCTTATGTTTGCAAAATCAAAATAAAATAGCTGTTTTCAGCTTGCAAAAACATACAAAATGCTGTTTTCAAGTATTTAAACTGTCATATTCATGTTTCTGTCGTGTATAATAGCTAATGTTGGTGAAAGCAAGATGAAAATGCTGTTTTAAGCAATCAAAAGCATACAAAACACCGTTTTCAAGTATTTAAAATGCCAGATTCATGTATGTCGTGTATTATAGCTAATGTTGTTGAAAGCAACAAAAAAATGCTGTTTTAAGCATGCGAAAGCATACAAAACACCGTTTTCAAGTATTTAAACTGTCATATTCATGTACATGTCGTGTGTAATGGCTTATGTTTGCAAAATCAAGATAAAATAGCTGTTTTCAGCTTCCAAAACGTACAAAATGTTGTTTTCAAAGATTTAAACTGTCATAATAATGTTTCTGTCATGTGCAATAGCTAATGTTGGTGAAAGCAAGATAAAAATGCAGTTTTAAGCTTGCAAAAGCATACAAAACACCGTTTTCAAGTATTTAAACTGTCATATTCATGTATAAGTCGTGTGTAAAGGCTTATGTCTGCAAAATCAAGATAAAATAGCTGTTTTCAGCTTAATGCTGTTTTCAAGTATTTAAACTGTCATATTCATGTTTCTGTCGTGTATAATAGCTAATGTTGTTGAAAGCAAGATAAAAATGCTGTTTTAAGCATGCAAAAGTATACAAAACACCGTTTTCAAGTACTTAAACTGTCATATTCATGTTTCTGTCGTGTATAATAGCTAATGTTGGTGAAAGCAAGCTAAAAATGCAGTATTAAGCATAAAAAGCATACAAAACACCGTTTTCAAGTATTTAAACTGTCATATTCATGTACATGTCGTGTGTAATGGCTTACATTTGCAAAGTCAATATAAAATAGCTGTTTTCAGCTTCCAAAACATACAAAATGCTGTTTTCAAGTATTTAAACTGTCATAATCATGTTTCTGTCGTGTGTAATAGCTAATGTTGGTGAAAGCAAGATAAAAATGCAGTTTTAAGCATGCAAAAGCATACAAAATACCGTTTTCAAGTATTGAAACTGTTATATTCATGTTTCTGTCGTGTATAATAGCTAATATTGGTGAAAGCAAGATAAAAATGCTGTTTTAAGCATGCAAAAGCATACAAAACTCCGTTTTCAAGTATTTAAACGGTCATATTCATGTACATGTCGTGTGTAATGGCTTACATTTGCAAAATCAATATAAAATAGCTGTTTTCAGCTTGCAAAACATACAAAATGCTGTTTTCAAGTATTTAAACTGTCATAATCATGTTTCTGTCGTGTGTAATAGCTAATGTTGGTGAAAGCAAGATAAAAATGCAGTTTTAAGCATGCAAAAGCATACAAAATACCGTTTTCAAGTATTGAAACTGTTATATTCATGTTTCTGTCATGTATAATAGCTAATGTTGGTGAAAGCAAGATAAAAATGCTGTTTTAAGCATGCAAAAGCATACAAAACACCGTTTTCAAGTATTTAAACTGTCATATTCATGTATATGTCGTGTGTAATGGCTTATGTTTGCAAAATCAAGAAGAAATAGCTGTTTTCAGCTTGCAAACACATACAAAATGCTGTTTTCAAGTATTTTAACTGTCATATTCATGTTTCTGTCGTGTATAATAGCTAATGTTGGTGAAAGCAAGATAAGAATGCTGTTTTAAGCATGCAAAAGCATACAAAACTCCGTTTTCAAGTATTTAAACTGTCATATTCATGTTTCTGTCGTGTATAATAGCTAATGTTGGTGAAAGCAAGATAAAAATGCTGTTTTAAGCATGCAAATGCATACAAAACACAGTTTTCATGTATTTAAACTGTCATATTCATGTATATGTCGTGTGTAATGGCTTATGTTTGCAAAATCAAGATAAAATACCTGCTTTCAGCTTGCAAAAACATACAAAATGCTGTTTTCAAGTATTTAAACTGTCATAATCATGTTTCTGTCGTGTGTAATAGCTAATGTTGGTGAAAGCATGATAAAAATGCTGTTTTAAGCATGCAAAAGCATACAAAACATTGTTTTCAAGTATTTAAACTGTCATATTCAAGTTTCTGTCGTGTATAATAGCTAATGTTGGTGAAAGCAAGATAAAAATGCTGTTTTAAGCATGCAAAAGCATACAAAACACCGTTTTCAAGTATTTAAACTGTCATATTCATGTACATGTCGTGTGTAATGGCTTATGTTTGCAAAATCAAGATAAAATAGCTGTTTTCAGCTTGCAAAAACATACAAAATGCTGTTTTCAAGTATTTTAACTGTCATATTCATATTTCTGTCGTGTATAATAGCTAATGTTGGTGAAAGCAAGATAAAAATGCTGTTTTAAGCATGCAAAAGCATATAAAACACCGTTTTCAAGTATTTTAACTGTCATATTCATGTTTCTGTCGTGTATAATAGCTAATGTTGTTGAAAGCAACAAAAAATGCTGTTTTAAGCATGCGAAAGCATACAAAACACCGTTTTCAAGTATTTAAACTGTCATATTCATGTACATGTCGTGTGTAATGGCTTATGTTTGCAAAATCAAGATAAAATAGCTGCTTTCAGCTTGCAAAAACATACAAAATGCTGTTTTCAAGTATTTAAACTGTCATATTCATGTTTCTGTCGTGTATAATAGCTAATGTTTGTGAAAGCAAGATAAAAATTCAGTTTTAAGCATGCAAAAGCATACAAAACACCGTTTTCAAGTATTTAAACTGTCATATTCATGTATATGTCGTGTGTTTGCAAAATCAAGATAAAATACCTGCTTTCAGCTTGCAAAAACATACAAAATGCTGTTTTCAAGTATTTAAACTGTCATATTCATGTTTCTGTCGTGTATAATAGCTAATGGTGGTGAAAGTAAGATAAAAATGCTATTTTAAGCATGCAAAAGCATACAAAACACAGTTTTCAAGTTTTTAACCTGTCATATTCATGTATATGTCGTGTTAATGGCTCATGTTTGCAAACTAAAGATAAAATAGCTGTTTTCAGCTTGCAAAACCATACAAAATGCTGGTTTCAAGTATTTAAACTGTCATATTCATGTTTCTGTCGTGTAAAATAGCTAATGTTGGTGAAAGCAACATAAAAATGCAGTTTTAACATGCGAAAGCATACAAAACACCGTTTTCAAGTATTTAAACTGTTATATTCATGTACATGTCGTGTGTAATGGCTTATGTTTGCAAAATCAA
Source organism: Poecilus cupreus (assembly GCA_963942605.1). Lineage (NCBI taxonomy): Eukaryota > Metazoa > Arthropoda > Insecta > Coleoptera > Carabidae > Poecilus > Poecilus cupreus. Next base: position 17,163 of record CAWWDY010001354.1, read on the forward strand.
GATAAAATAGCTGTTTTCAGCTTCCAAAACATACAAAATGCTGTTTTCAAGTATTTAAACTGTCATAATCATGTTTCTGTCGTGTGTTATAGCTAATGTTGGTGAAAGCAAGATAAAAATGTAGTTTTAAGCATGCAAAAGCATACAAAACACCGTTTTCAAGTATTTAAACTGTCATATTTATGTACATGTCGTGTGTAATGGCTTGAATTTGCAAAATCAAGATAAAATAGCTGTTTTCAGTTTGCAAAAACATACAAAATGCTGTTTTCAAGTATTTAAACGGTCATATTCATGTTTCTGTCGTGTATAATAGCTAATGTTGGTGAAAGCAAGATAAAAATGCTGTTTTAAGCATGCAAAAGCATACAAAACACCGTTTTCAAGTATTTAAACTGTCATATTCATGTATATGTCGTGTGTAATGGCTTACATTTGCAAAATCTAGATAAAATAGCTGTTTTCAGTTTGCAAAAACATACAAAATGCTGTTTTCAAGTATTTAAACTGTCATAATCATGTTTCTGTCGTGTGTAATAGCTAATGTTGGTGAAAGCAAGATAAAAATGTAGTTTTAAGCATGCAAAAGCATACAAAACACCGTTTTCAAGTATTTAAACTGTCATATTCATGTACATGTCGTGTGTAATGGCTTACATTTGCAAAATTAAAATAAAATAGTTGTTTTCAGTTTGCAAAAACATACAAAATGCTGTTTTCAAGTATTTAAACGGTCATATTCATGTTTCTGTCGTGTATAATAGCTAATGTTGGTGAAAGCAAGATAAAAATGCTGTTTTAAGCATGCAAAAGCATACAAAACACCGTTTTCAAGTATTTAAACTGTCATATTCATGTATATGTTGTGTGTAATGGCTTATGTTTGCAAAATCAAGATAAAATAGCTGTTTTCGGCTTGCAAAAACATACTAAATGCTGTTTTCAAGTATTTAAACTGTCATATTCATGTTTCTGCCGTGTATAATAGCTAATGTTGGTGAAAGCAAGATAAAAATGCTGTTTTAAGCATTCAAAAGCATACAAAACACCGTTTTCAAGTATTTAAACAGTCATATTCATGTTTCTGTCGTGTGTAATAGCTAACGTTGGTGAAAGCAAGATAAAAATGTAGTTTTAAGAATGCAAAAGCATACAAAACACCGTTTTTAATTATTTAAACTGTCATATTCATGTACATGTCGTGTGTAATGGCTTGAATTTGCAAAAACAAGATAAAATAGCTGTTTTCAGTTTCCAAAAACATACAAAATGCTGTTTTTAAGTATTTAAACGGTCATATTCATGTTTCTGTCGTGTATAATAGCTAATGTTGGTGAAAGCAAGATAAAAATGCTGTTTTAAGCATGCAAAAGCATACAAAACACCGTTTTTAAGTATTTAAACTGTCATATTTATGTTTCTGTCGTGTATAATAGCTAATGTTGGTGAAAGCAACATAAAAATGCTGTTTTAAGCATGCGAAAGCATACAAAACACCGTTTTCAAGTATTTAAACTGTCATATTCATGTACATGTCGTGTGTAATGGCTTATGTTTGCAAAATCAAGATAAAATAGCTGTTTTCAGCTTCCAAAACATACAAAATGCTATTTTCAAGTATTTAAACTGTCATAATCATGTTACTGTCGTGTGTAATAGCTAATGTTGGTGAAAGCAAGATAAAAATGCAGTTTTAAGCATGCAAAAGCATAAAAAACACCGTTTTCAAGTATTTAAACTGTCATATTCATGTACATGTCGTGTGTAATGGCTTACATTTGCAAAAGCAAGATAAAATAGCTGTTTTCAGTTTGCAAAAACATACAAAATGCTGTTTTCAAGTATTTAAACTGTCATAATCATGTTTCTGTCGTGTGTAATAGCTAATGTTGGTGAAAGCAAGATAAAAATGTAGTTTTAAGCATGCAAAAGCATACAAAACACCGTTTTCAAGTATTTAAACTGTCTTATTCATGTACATGTCGTGTGTAATGGCTTACATTTGCAAAATCAAAATAAAATAGCTGTTTTCAGTTTGCAAAAACATACAAAATGCTGTTTTCAAGTATTTAAACTGTCATATTTATGTTTCTGTCGTGTATAATAGCTAATGTTGGTGAAAGCAAGATAAAAATGCTGTGTTAAGGATGCAAAAGCATACAAAACACCGTTTTCATGTATTTAAACTGTCATATTCATTTAAATGTCGTGTGTAATGGCTTATGTTTGCAAAATCAAGATAAAATAGCTGTTTTCAGCTTTCAAAACATACAAAATGCAGTTTTCAAGTATTTAAACTGTCATAATCATGTTTCTGTCGTGTGTAATAGCTAATGTTGGTGAAAGCAAGATAAAATTGCTGTTCTAAGCATGCAAAAGCATACAAAACACCGTTTTCAAGTATTTAAACTGTCATATTCATGTATATGTTGTGTGTAATGGCTTATGTTTACAAAATCAAGATAAAATAGCTGTTTTCAGCTTGCAAAAACATACAAAATGCTGTTTTCAAGTATTTAAACTGTCATATTCATGTTTCTGCCGTGTATAATAGCTAATGTTGGTGAAAGCAAGATAAAAATGCTGTTTTAAGCATGCAAAAGCATACAAAACACCGTTTTCAAGTATTTAAACTGTCATATTCAAGTCTCTGTCGTGTATAATAGCTAATGTTGGTGAAAGCAAGATAAAAATGCTGTTTTAAGCATGCAAATGCATACAAAACACCGTTTTCAAGTATTTAAACTGTCATATTCATGTATTTGTCTTGTGTAATGGCTTATGTTTGCAAAATCAAGATAAAATAGCTGCTTTCAGCTTGCAAAAACATACAATATGCTGTTTTCAAGTATTTAAACTGTCATATTCATGTTTCTGTCGTGTATAATAGCTAATGTTGGAGAAAGCAAGATAAAATTCCTGTTTTAAGCATGCAAATGCATACAAAACACCGTTTTCATGAATTTAAACTGTCATATTCATGTATATGTCGTGTGTAATGGCTTATGTTTGCAAAATCAAGATAAAATACCTGCTTTCAGCTTGCAAAAACATACAAAATGCTGTTTTCAAGTATTTAAACTGTCATATTCATGTTTCTGTCGTGTATAATAGCTAATGTTGGTGAAAGCAAGATAAAAATGCTGTTTTAGGCATGCAAAAGCATACAAAACACCGTTTTCAAGTATTTAAACTGTCATATTCATGTACATGTCGTGTGTAATGGCTTATGTTTGCAAAATCAAGATAAAATAGCTGTTTTCAGCTTGCAAAAACATACAAAATGCTGTTTTCAAGTTTTTTAACTGTCATATTCATGTTTCTGTCGTGTATAATAGCTAATGTTGGTGAAAGCAAGATAAAAATGCTGTTTTAAGCATGCAAAAGCATACAAAACACCGTTTTCAAGTATTTAAACTGTCATATTCATGTTTCTGTCGTGTATGATAGCTAATGTTGGTGAAAGCAAGCTAAAAATGCAGTTTTAAGCATGCAAAAGCATACAAAACACCGTTTTCAAGTATTTAAACTGTCATATTCATGTACATGTCGTACGTAATGGCTTACATTTGCAAAATCAATATAAAATAGCTGTTTTCAGCTTCCAAAACATACAAAATGCTGTTTTCAAGTATTTAAACTGTCATAATCATGTTTCTGTCGTGTGTAATAGCTAATGTTGGTGAAAGCAAGATAAAAATGCAATATTAAGCATGCAAAAGCATACAAAATACCGTTTTCAAGTATTGAAACTGTTATATTCATGTTTCTGTCATGTATAATAGCTAATGTTGGTGAAAGCAAGATAAAAATGCTGTTTTAAGCATGCAAAAGCATACAAAACACCGTTTTCAAGTATTTAAACTGTCATATTCATGTATATGTCGTGTGTAATGGCTTATGTTTGCAAAATCAAGAAGAAATAGCTGTTTTCAGCTTGCAAAAACATACTAAATGCTGATTTCAAGTATTTTAACTGTCATATTCATGTTTCTGTCGTGTATAATAGCTAATATTGGTGAAAGCAAGATAAAAATGCTGTTTTAAGCATGCAAAAGCATACAAAACTGCGTTTTCAAGTATATAAACTGTCATATTCATGTTTCTGTCGTGTATAATAGCTAATGTTGGTGAAAGCAATATAAAAATGCTGTTTTAAGCATGCAAATGCATACAAAACACCGTTTTCATGTATTTATCTTGTCTTATTCATGTATATGTCGTGTGTAATGGCTTATGTTTGCAAAATCAAGATAAAATACCTGCTTTCAGCTTGCAAAAACATACAAAATGCTGTTTTCAAGTATTTAAACTGTCATAATCATGTTTCTGTCGTGTGTAATAGCTAATGTTGGTGAAAGCAAGATGAAAATGATGTTTTAAGCATGCAAAAGCATACAAAACATTGTTTTCAAGTATTTAAACTGTCATATTCAAGTTTCTGTCGTGTATAATAGCTAATGTTGGTGAAAGCAAGATAAAAATGCTGTTTTAAGCATGCAAAAGCATACAAAACACCGTTTTCAAGTATTTAAACTGTCATATTCATGTATATGTTGTGTGTAATGGCTTATGTTTGCAAAATCAAGATAAAATAGCTGTTTTCAGCTTGCAAAAACATACAAAATGTTGTTTTCAAGTATTTAAACTGTCATATTCATGTTTCTGTCGTGTATAATAGCTAATGTTGGTGAAAGCAAGATGAAAATGCTGTTTTAACACGTTAACTGCGGAACGAAAATATGATGGTATTACGTTACCAACGATACATATCGCCGGCGATATGTAATTTGATATTACTGTGGTGCGATACATATCCCCGGGGATATGTATCAATTGATAACTTCAGCCCCATCCCTTGTATAGTTAAGTAACTTTTTTTTCGTTTTGAAGTATCTATCTTATAGATTGGTGTCTGGTCTAACTTATACTCAAACCGTATATCCCTCCGTTGTCTAGAATTGCATATATTATATGGAATTGGAGTATATGTAAGAAAAGATTTAAGTTAACAATATTTTTTATTTATTTCAAAGGAATACAAAAAAAAAACTCATTTTACATCCTGTTAAATAGTAAATTTTTAAATCAATATTACATATTATTATTTATGAAAATTATTAAAACATTCTAAGCAAAATCCCGGGTTATTGACGCAATCTTGACAATAACTTATCACGCGGCGTACTTTTTTATCTGCTTCTCGACTTTTCAATGTTTTTCTTAATTTATCGTAACATACTTTGCATGGTTTTCTTTTTTTCCTGCTGTTGTTGGAGTTGGAGTAATATCACAATCACTTTGGTATGCACTTGAAGTATCAGTAATAGCGTCACTTTCGTCATTGATTTGGTAAATATCACTTATTTCACTTTCTTCGTCAGATTCATCTTCGAGTTCATCAGAACTGGGCAAATTATAAGTTTTATCTTTAATAGAATCATCACTACTAAAAGCATCTTCCTTTCCTGTATCACTATCAGAACATTCTGGCACTACAGATTTTTCAACTTCGTGTTTACTTAACTGTGTTCGTGCTAATTCTAAAATTTTTGTTGATCGATCCGACATATTTTACAACAATTTTATTCTTTACTGTAAGAACACTCACGTTAAAACCAAATGAAATGAGATACAATTTCAGACTGGTAGCGAGTGTGCGCATAAATATACATACCCCGGGCGATATGTATCGCACAGGATTAATGAGGTATTACTTGTGTGCGTTACATATCGCCGGGGATATGTACAATAAAATATTAATATAAATATCCTGCAGAAAAAACATTAAAAATGGTATAAATATCATTAAAATCCGTTCACAAATATAGATTTTACACGCTTCGCACAGGAAGAAAGAAAAGTTAAAAATCGGCTCCGCACGCTATTAACATCTAATTACATATCGCCGGCGATATGTATCGCAGTTAACGTGTTAAGCAATCAAAAGCATACAAAACACCGTTTTCAAGTATTTAAAATGTCAGATTCATGTATAAGTCGTGTATAATAGCTAATGTTGTTGAAAGCAACAAAAAAATGCTGTTTTAAGCATGCGAAAGCATACAAAACACCGTTTTCAAGTATTTAAACTGTCATATTCATGTACATGTCGTGTGTAATGGCTTATGTTTGCAAAATCAAGATAAAATTGCTGTTTTCAGCTTCCAAAACATACAAAATGTTGTTTTCAAAGATTTAAACTGTCATAATCATGTTTCTGTCGTGTGCAATAGCTAATGTTGGTGAAAGCAAGATAAAAATGCAGTTTTAGCATGCAAAAGCATACAAAATACCGTTTTCAAGTATTTAAACTGTCATATTCATGTTTCTGTCATGTATAATAGCTAATGTTGGTGAGAGCAAGATGAAAATGCTGTTTTATGCAATCAAAAGCATACAAAACACCGTTTTCAAGTATTTAAACTGTCATATTCATGTATAAGTCGTGTGTAATGGCTTATGTCTGCAAAATCAAGATAAAATAGCTGTTTTCAGCTTAATGCTGTTTTCAAGTATTTAAACTGTCATATTCATGTTTCTGTCGTGTATAATAGCTAATGTTGGTGAAAGCAAGATAAAAATGCTGTTTTAAGCATGCAAAAGCATACAAAACACCGTTTTCAAGTATTTAAACTGTCATATTCATGTTTCTGTCGTGTATAATAGCTAATGTTGGTGAAAGCAAGCTAAAAATGCAGTTTTAAGCATGCAAAAGCATACAAAACACCGTTTTCAAGTATTTAAACTGTCATATTCATGTACATGTCGTGTGTAATGGCTTACATTTGCAAAATCAATATAAAATAGCTGTTTTCAGCTTCCAAAACATACAAAATGCTGTTTTCAAGTATTTAAACTGTCATAATCATGTTTCTGTCGTGTGTAATAGCTAATGTTGGTGAAAGCAAGATAAAAATGCAGTTTTAAGCATGCAAAAGCATACAAAATACCGTTTTCAAGTATTGAAACTGTTATATTCATGTTTCTATCATGTATAATAGCTAATGTTGGTGAAAGCAAGATAAAAATGCTGTTTTAAGCTTGCAAAAGCATACAAAACACCGTTTTCAAGTATTTAAACTGTCATATTCATGTATATGTCGTGTGTAATGGCTTATGTTTGCAAAATCAAGAAGAAATAGCTGTTTTCAGCTTGCAAAAACATACAAAATGCTGTTTTCAAGTATTTTAACTGTCATATTCATGTTTCTGTCGTGTATAATAGCTAATGTTGGTGAAAGCAAGATAAAAATGCTGTTTTAAGCATGCAAAAGCATACAAAACTCCGTTTTCAAGTATTTAAACTGTCATATTCATGTTTCTGTCATGTATAATAGCTAATGTTGGTGAAAGCAAGATAAAAATGCTGTTTTAAGCATGCAAATGCATACAAAACACCGTTTTCATGTATTTAACTTGTCTTATTCATGTATATGTCGTGTGTAATGGCTTATGTTTGCAAAATCAAATAATATACCTGCTTTCAGCTTGCAAAAACATACAAAATGCTGTTTTCAAGTATTTAAACTGTCATAATCATGTTTCTGTCGTGTGTAATAGCTAATGTTGGTGAAAGCAAGATGAAAATGCTGTTTTAAGCATGCAAAAGCATACAAAACATTGTTTTCAAGTATTTAAACTGTCATATTCAAGTTTCTGTCGTGTATAATAGCTAATGTTGGTGAAAGCAAGATAAAAATGCTGTTTTAAGCATGCAAAAGCATACAAAACACCGTTTTCAAGTATTTAAACTGTCATATTCATGTATATGTTGTGTGTAATGGCTTATGTTTGCAAAATCAAAATAAAATAGCTGTTTTCAGCTTGCAAAAACATACAAAATGCTGTTTTCAAGTATTTAAACTGTCATATTCATGTTTCTGTCGTGTATAATAGCTAATGTTGGTGAAAGCAAGATGAAAATGCTGTTTTAAGCAATCAAAAGCATACAAAACACCGTTTTCAAGTATTTAAAATGCCAGATTCATGTATGTCGTGTATTATAGCTAATGTTGTTGAAAGCAACAAAAAAATGCTGTTTTAAGCATGCGAAAGCATACAAAACACCGTTTTCAAGTATTTAAGCTGTCATATTCATGTACATGTCGTGTGTAATGGCTTATGTTTGCAAAATCAAGATAAAATAGCTGTTTTCAGCTTCCAAAACGTACAAAATGTTGTTTTCAAAGATTTAAACTGTCATAATAATGTTTCTGTCATGTGCAATAGCTAATGTTGGTGAAAGCAAGATAAAAATGCAGTTTTAAGCTTGCAAAAGCATACAAAACACCGTTTTCAAGTATTTAAACTGTCATATTCATGTATAAGTCGTGTGTAATGGCTTATGTCTGCAAAATCAAGATAAAATAGCTGTTTTCAGCTTAATGCTGTTTTCAAGTATTTAAACTGTCATATTCATGTTTCTGTCGTGTATAATAGCTAATGTTGGTGAAAGCAAGATAAAAATGCTGTTTTAAGCATGCAAAAGCATACAAAACACCGTTTTCAAGTACTTAAACTGTCATATTCATGTTTCTGTCGTGTATAATAGCTAATGTTGGTGAAAGCAAGCTAAAAATGCAGTTTTAAGCATAAAAAGCATACAAAACACCGTTTTCAAGTATTTAAACTGTCATATTCATGTACATGTCGTGTGTAATGGCTTACATTTGCAAAGTCAATATAAAATAGCTGTTTTCAGCTTCCAAAACATACAAAATGCTGTTTTCAAGTATTTAAACTGTCATAATCATGTTTCTGTCGTGTGTAATAGCTAATGTTGGTGAAAGCAAGATAAAAATGCAGTTTTAAGCATGCAAAAGCATACAAAATACCGTTTTCAAGTATTGAAACTGTTATATTCATGTTTCTGTCGTGTATAATAGCTAATATTGGTGAAAGCAAGATAAAAATGCTGTTTTAAGCATGCAAAAGCATACAAAACTCCGTTTTCAAGTATTTAAACTGTCATATTCATGTACATGTCGTGTGTAATGGCTTACATTTGCAAAATCAATATAAAATAGCTTTTTTCAGCTTGCAAAACATACAAAATGCTGTTTTCAAGTATTTAAACTGTCATAATCATGTTTCTGTCGTGTGTAATAGCTAATGTTGGTGAAAGCAAGATAAAAATGCAGTTTTAAGCATGCAAAAGCATACAAAATACCGTTTTCAAGTATTGAAACTGTTATATTCATGTTTCTGTCATGTATAATAGCTTATGTTGGTGAAAGCAAGATAAAAATGCTGTTTTAAGCATGCAAAAGCATACAAAACACCGTTTTCAAGTATTTAAACTGTCATATTCATGTATATGTCGTGTGTAATGGCTTATGTTTGCAAAATCAAGAAGAAATAGCTGTTTTCAGCTTGCAAACACATACAAAATGCTGTTTTCAAGTATTTTAACTGTCATATTCATGTTTCTGTCGTGTATAATAGCTAATGTTGGTGAAAGCAAGATAAAAATGCTGTTTTAAGCATGCAAAAGCATACAAAACACCGTTTTCAAGTATTTAAACTGTCATATTCATGTTTCTGTCGTGTATAATAGCTAATGTTGGTGAAAGCAAGCTAAAAATGCAGTTTTAAGCATGCAAAAGCATACAAAACACCGTTTTCAAGTATTTAAACTGTCATATTCATGTACATGTCGTGTGTAATGGCTTACATTTGCAAAATCAATATAAAATAGCTGTTTTCAGCTTCCAAAACATACAAAATGCTGTTTTCAAGTATTTAAACTGTCATAATCATGTTTCTGTCGTGTGTAATAGCTAATGTTGGTGAAAGCAAGATAAAAATGCAGTTTTAAGCATGCAAAAGCATACAAAATACCGTTTTCAAGTATTGAAACTGTTATATTCATGTTTCTATCATGTATAATAGCTAATGTTGGTGATAGCAAGATAAAAATGCTGTTTTAAGCTTGCAAAAGCATACAAAACACCGTTTTCAAGTATTTAAACTGTCATATTCATGTATATGTCGTGTGTAATGGCTTATGTTTGCAAAATCAAGAAGAAATAGCTGTTTTCAGCTTGCAAAAACATACAAAATGCTGTTTTCAAGTATTTTAACTGTCATATTCATGTTTCTGTCGTGTATAATAGCTAATGTTGGTGAAAGCAAGATAAAAATGCTGTTTTAAGCATGCAAAAGCATACAAAACTCCGTTTTCAAGTATTTAAACTGTCATATTCATGTTTCTGTCATGTATAATAGCTAATGTTGGTGAAAGCAAGATAAAAATGCTGTTTTAAGCATGCAAATGCATACAAAACACCGTTTTCATGTATTTAACTTGTCTTATTCATGTATATGTCGTGTGTAATGGCTTATGTTTGCAAAATCAAATAATATACCTGCTTTCAGCTTGCAAAAACATACAAAATGCTGTTTTCAAGTATTTAAACTGTCATAATCATGTTTCTGTCGTGTGTAATAGCTAATGTTGGTGAAAGCAAGATGAAAATGCTGTTTTAAGCATGCAAAAGCATACAAAACATTGTTTTCAAGTATTTAAACTGTCATATTCAAGTTTCTGTCGTGTATAATAGCTAATGTTGGTGAAAGCAAGATAAAAATGCTGTTTTAAGCATGCAAAAGCATACAAAACACCGTTTTCAAGTATTTAAACTGTCATATTCATGTATATGTTGTGTGTAATGGCTTATGTTTGCAAAATCAAAATAAAATAGCTGTTTTCAGCTTGCAAAAACATACAAAATGCTGTTTTCAAGTATTTAAACTGTCATATTCATGTTTCTGTCGTGTATAATAGCTAATGTTGGTGAAAGCAAGATGAAAATGCTGTTTTAAGCAATCAAAAGCATACAAAACACCGTTTTCAAGTATTTAAAATGCCAGATTCATGTATGTCGTGTATTATAGCTAATGTTGTTGAAAGCAACAAAAAAATGCTGTTTTAAGCATGCGAAAGCATACAAAACACCGTTTTCAAGTATTTAAACTGTCATATTCATGTACATGTCGTGTGTAATGGCTTATGTTTGCAAAATCAAGATAAAATAGCTGTTTTCAGCTTCCAAAACGTACAAAATGTTGTTTTCAAAGATTTAAACTGTCATAATAATGTTTCTGTCATGTGCAATTGCTAATGTTGGTGAAAGCAAGATAAAAATGCAGTTTTAAGCTTGCAAAAGCATACAAAACACCGTTTTCAAGTATTTAAACTGTCATATTCATGTATAAGTCGTGTGTAATGTCTTATGTCTGCAAAATCAAGATAAAATAGCTGTTTTCAGCTTAATGCTGTTTTCAAGTATTTAAACTGTCATATTCATGTTTCTGTCGTGTATAATAGCTAATGTTGGTGAAAGCAAGATAAAAATGCTGTTTTAAGCATGCAAAAGCATACAAAACACCGTTTTCAAGTACTTAAACTGTCATATTCATGTTTCTGTCGTGTATAATAGCTAATGTTGGTGAAAGCAAGCTAAAAATGCAGTTTTAAGCATAAAAAGCATACAAAACACCGTTTTCAAGTATTTAAACTGTCATATTCATGTACATGTCGTGTGTAATGGCTTACATTTGCAAAGTCAATATAAAATAGCTGTTTTCAGCTTCCAAAACATACAAAATGCTGTTTTCAAGTATTTAAACTGTCATAATCATGTTTCTGTCGTGTGTAATAGCTAATGTTGGTGAAAGCAAGATAAAAATGCAGTTTTAAGCATGCAAAAGCATACAAAATACCGTTTTCAAGTATTGAAACTGTTATATTCATGTTTCTGTCGTGTATAATAGCTAATATTGGTGAAAGCAAGATAAAAATGCTGTTTTAAGCATGCAAAAGCATACAAAACTCCGTTTTCAAGTATTTAAACTGTCATATTCATGTACATGTCGTGTGTAATGGCTTACATTTGCAAAATCAATATAAAATAGCTGTTTTCAGCTTGCAAAACATACAAAATGCTGTTTTCAAGTATTTAAACTGTCATAATCATGTTTCTGTCGTGTGTAATAGCTAATGTTGGTGAAAGCAAGATAAAAATGCAGTTTTAAGCATGCAAAAGCATACAAAATACCATTTTCAAGTATTGAAACTGTTATATTCATGTTTCTGTCATGTATAATAGCTAATGTTGGTGAAAGCAAGATAAAAATGCTGTTTTAAGCATGCAAAAGCATACAAAACACCGTTTTCAAGTATTCAAACTGTCATATTCATGTATATGTCGTGTGTAATGGCTTATGTTTGCAAAATCAAGAAGAAATAGCTGTTTTCAGCTTGCAAACACATACAAAATGCTGTTTTCAAGTATTTTAACTGTCATATTCATGTTTCTGTCGTGTATAATAGCTAATGTTGGTGAAAGCAAGATAAAAATGCTGTTTTAAGCATGCAAAAGCATACAAAACTCCGTTTTCAAGTATTTAAACTGTCATATTCATGTTTCTGTCGTGTAAAATAGCTAATGTTGGTGAAAGCAAGATAAAAATGCTGTTTTAAGCATGCAAATGCATACAAAACACAGTTTTCATGTATTTAAACTGTCATATTCATGTATATGTCGTGTGTAATGGCTTATGTTTGCAAAATCAAGATAAAATACCTGCTTTCAGCTTGCAAAAACATACAAAATGCTGTTTTCAAGTATTTAAACTGTCATAATCATGTTTCTGTCGTGTGTAATAGCTAATGTTTGTGAAAGCAAGATAAAAATGCTGTTTTAAGCATGCAAAAGCATACAAAACATTGTTTTCAAGTATTTAAACTGTCATATTCAAGTTTCTGTCGTGTATAATAGCTAATGTTGGTGAAAGCAAGATAAAAATGCTGTTTTAAGCATGCAAAAGCATACAAAACACCGTTTTCAAGTATTTAAACTGTCATATTCATGTACATGTCGTGTGTAATGGCTTATGTTTGCAAAATCAAGATAAAATAGCTGTTTTCAGCTTGCAAAAACATACAAAATGCTGTTTTCAAGTATTTTAACTGTCATATTCATATTTCTGTCGTGTATAATAGCTAATGTTGGTGAAAGCAAGATAAAAATGCTGTTTTAAGCATGCAAAAGCATATAAAACACCGTTTTCAAGTATTTTAACTGTCATATTCATGTTTCTGTCGTGTATAATAGCTAATGTTGTTGAAAGCAACAAAAAATGCTGTTTTAAGCATGCGAAAGCATACAAAACACCGTTTTCAAGTATTTAAACTGTCATATTCATGTACATGTCGTGTGTAATGGCTTATGTTTGCAAAATCAAGATAAAATAGCTGCTTTCAGCTTGCAAAAACATACAAAATGCTGTTTTCAAGTATTTAAACTGTCATATTCATGTTTCTGTCGTGTATAATAGCTAATGTTTGTGAAAGCAAGATAAAAATTCAGTTTTAAGCATGCAAAAGCATACAAAACACTGTTTTCAAGTATTGAAACTGTCATATTCATGTTTCTGTCATGTATAATAGCTAATGTTGGTGAAAGCAAGATAAAAATGCTGTTTTAAGCATGCAAAAGCATACAAAACACCGTTTTCAAGTATTTAACCTGTCATATTCATGTATATGTCGTGTTAATGGCTCATGTTTGCAAACTAAAGATAAAATAGCTGTTTTCAGCTTGCAAAACCATACAAAATGCTGTTTTCAAGTATTTAAACTGTCATATTCATGTTTCTGTCGTGTAAAATAGCTAATGTTGGTGAAAGCAACATAAAAATGCAGTTTTAACATGCGAAAGCATACAAAACACCGTTTTCAAGTATTTAAACTGTTATGTTCATGTACATGTCGTGTGTAATGGCTTATGTTTGCAAAATCAAGATAAAATAGCTGTTTTCAGCTTCCAAAACATACAAAATGCTGTTTTCAAGTATTTAAACTGTCATAATCATGTTTCTGTCGTGTGTTATAGCTAATGTTGGTGAAAGCAAGATAAAAATGTAGTTTTAAGCATGCAAAAGCATACAAAACACCGTTTTCAAGTATTTAAACTGTCATATTTATGTACATGTCGTGTGTAATGGCTTGAATTTGCAAAATCAAGATAAAATAGCTGTTTTCAGTTTGCAAAAACATACAAAATGCTGTTTTCAGGTATTTAAACGGTCATATTCATGTTTCTGTCGTGTATAATAGCTAATGTTGGTGAAAGCAAGATAAAAATGCTGTTTTAAGCATGCAAAAGCATACAAAACACCGTTTTCAAGTATTTAAACTGTCATATTTATGTATATGTCGTGTGTAATGGCTTACATTTGCAAAATCTAGATAAAATAGCTGTTTTCAATTTGCAAAAACATACAAAATGCTGTTTTCAAGTATTTAAACTGTCATAATCATGTTTCTGTCGTGTGTAATAGCTAATGTTGGTGAAAGCAAGATAAAAATGTAGTTTTAAGCATGCAAAAGCATACTAAACACCGTTTTCAAGTATTTAAACTGTCATATTCATGTACATGTCATGTGTAATGGCTTACATTTGCAAAATCAAAATAAAATAGCTGTTTTCAGTTTGCAAAAACATACAAAATGCTGTTTTCAAGTATTTAAACGGTCATATTCATGTTTCTGTCGTGTATAATAGCTAATGTTGGTGAAAGCAAGATAAAAATGCTGTTTTAAGCATGCAAAAGCATACAAAACACCGTTTTCAAGTATTTAAACTGTCATATTCATGTATATGTTGTGTGTAATGGCTTATGTTTGCAAAATCAAGATAAAATAGCTGTTTTCGGCTTGCAAAAACATACTAAATGCTGTTTTCAAGTATTTAAACTGTCATATTCATGTTTCTGCCGTGTATAATAGCTAATGTTGGTGAAAGCAAGATAAAAATGCTGTTTTAAGCATTCAAAAGCATACAAAACACCGTTTTCAAGTATTTAAACAGTCATATTCATGTTTCTGTCGTGTGTAATAGCTAACGTTGGTGAAAGCAAGATAAAAATGTAGTTTTAAGAATGCAAAAGCATACAAAACACCGTTTTTAATTATTTAAACTGTCATATTCATGTACATGTCGTGTGTATTGGCTTGAATTTGCAAAAACAAGATAAAATAGCTGTTTTCAGTTTGCAAAAACATACAAAATGCTGTTTTTAAGTATTTAAACGGTCATATTCATGTTTCTGTCGTGTATAATATCTAATGTTGGTGAAAGCAAGATAAAAATGCTGTTTTAAGCATGCAAAAGCATACAAAACACCGTTTTCAAGTATTTAAACTGTCATATTCATGTTTCTGTCGTGTATAATAGCTTATGTTGGTGAAAGCAAGATAAAAATGCTGTTTTAAGCATGCAAAAGCATACAAAACTCCGTTTTCAAGTATTTAAACTGTCATATTCATGTTTCTGTCGTGTATAATAGCTAATGTTGGTGAAAGCAAGATAAAAATGCTATTTTAAGCATGCAAATGCATACAAAACACCGTTTTCATGTATTTAAACTGTCATATTCATATATATGTCGTGTGAAATGGCTTATGTTTGCAAAATCAAGATAAAATACCTGCTTTCAGCTTAATGCTGTTTTGAAGTATTTAAACTGTCATATTCATGTTTCTGTCGTGTATAATAGCTAATGTTGGTGAAAGCAAGATAAAAATGTAGTTTTAAGCATGCAAAAGCATACAAAACACCGTTTTCAAGTATTTAAACTGTCATATTCATGTACATGTCGTGTGTAATGGCTTAAATTTGCAAAATCAAGATAAAATAGCTGTTTTCAGTTTGCAAAAAAATTCAAAATGCTGTTTTCAAGTATTTGAACGGTCATATTCATGTTTCTGTCGTGTATAATAGCTAATGTTGGTGAAAGCAAGATAAAAATGCTGTTGTAAGCATGCAAAGGCATACAAAACACCGTTTTCAAGTTTTTAAACTGTCATATTCATGTATATGTCGTGTGTAATGGCTTATGTTTGCAAAATCAAGATAAAATATCTGTTTTCAGCTTGCAAAAACATACAAAATGCTGTTTTCAAGTATTTTAACTGTCATATTCATGTTTCTGTCGTGTATAATAGCTAATGTTGGTAAAAGCAAGATAAAAATGCTGTTTTAAGCATGCAAAAGCATACAAAACTCCGTTTTCAAGTATTTCAACTGTCATATTCATGTTTCTGTCGTGCATAATAGCTAATGTTGGTGAAAGCAATATAAAAATGCTGTTTTAAGCATGCAAAAGCAAACAAAACACCGTTTTCAAGTGTTTAAACTGTCATATTCATGTTTCTGTCGTGTATAATAGCTAATGTTGTTGAAAGCAACAAAAAAATGCTGTTTTAAGCATGCGAAAGCATACAAAACACCGTTTTCAAGTATTTAAGCTGTCATCTTCATGTACATGTCGTGTGTAATGGCTTATGTTTGCAAAATCAAGATAAAATATCTGTTTTCAGCTTGCAAAAACATACAAAATGCTGTTTTCAAGTATTTAAACTGTCATATTCATGTTTCTGTCGTGTATAATAGCTAATGTTGGTGAAAGCAAGATGAAAATGCAGATTTAAGCATACAAAAGCATACAAAACACCGTTTTCAAGTATTGAAACTGTCATATTCATGTTTCTGTCATGTATAATAGCTAATGTTGGTGAAAGCAAGATAAAAATGCTGTTTTAAGCATGCAAAAGCATACAAAACACCGTTTTCAAGTATTTAAATTGTCATATTTATGTATATGTCGTGTGTTTGCAAAATCAAGAAGATATAGCTGTTTTCAGCTTGCAAAAACATACAAAATGCTGTTTTCAAGTATTTAAACTGTCATATTCATGTTTCTGTCGTGTATAATAGCTAATGTTGGTGAAAGCAAGATAAAAATGCTGTTTTAAGCATGCAAGAGCATACAAAACACCGTTTTCAAGTATTTAAACTGTCATATTCAAGTTTCTGTCGTGTATAATAGCTAATGTTGGTGAAAGCAAGATAAAAATGCTGTTTTAAGCATGCAAATGCATACAAAACACCGTTTTCAAGTATTTAAACTGTCATATTCATGTATATGTCGTGTGTAATGGCTTATGTTTGCAAAATCTAGATAAAATAGCTGCTTTCAGCTTGCAAAAACATACAATATGCTGTTTTCAAGTATTTAAACTGTCATATTCATGTTTCTGTCGTGTATAATAGCTAATGTTGGTGAAAGCAAGATAAAAATGCTGTTTTAAGCATGCAAAAGCATACAAAACATTGTTTTCAAGTATTTAAACTGTCATATTCAAGTTTCTGTCGTGTATAATAGCTAATGTTGGTGAAAGCAAGATAAAAATGCTGTTTTAAGCATGCAAATGCATACAAAACACCGTTTTCAAGTATTTAAACTGTCATATTCATGTATATGTCGTGTGTAATGGCTTATGTTTGCAAAATCTAGATAAAATAGCTGCTTTCAGCTTGCAAAAACATACAATATGCTGTTTTCAAGTATTTAAACTGTCATATTCATGTTTCTGTCGTGTATAATAGCTAATGTTGGTGAAAGCAAGATAAAAATGCTGTTTTAAGCATGCAAAAGCATACAAAACTCAGTTTTCAAGTATTTAAACTGTCATATTCATGTTTCTGTCGTGTATAATAGCTAATGTTGGTGAAAGCAAGATAAAAATGCTGTTTTAAGCATGCAAATGCATACAAAACACCGTTTTCATGAATTTAAACTGTCATATTCATGTATATGTCGTGTGTAATGGCTTATGTTTGCAAAATCAAGATAAAATACCTGCTTTCAGCTTGCATAAACATACAAAATGCTGTTTTCAAGTATATAAACTGTCATATTCATGTTTCTGTCGTGTATAATAGCTAATGTTGGTGAGAGCAAAATGAAAATGCTGTTTTAAGCAATCAAAAGCATACAAAACACCGTTTTCAAGTATTTAAACTGTCATATTCATGTATAAGTCGTGTGTAATGGCTTATGACTGCAAAATCAAGATAAAATAGCTGTTTTCAGCTTAATGCTGTTTTCAAGTATTTAAACTGTCATATTCATGTTTCTGTCGTGTATAATAGCTAATGTTGGTGAAAGCAAGATAAAAATGCTGTTTTAAGCATGCAAAAGCATACAAAACACCGTTTTCAATTATTTAAACTGTCATATTCATGTTTCTGTCGTGTATAATAGCTAATGTTGGTGAAAGCAAGCTAAAAATGCAGTTTTAAGCATGCAAAAGCATACAAAACACCGTTTTCAAGTATTTAAACTGTCATATTCATGTACATGTCGTGTGTAATGGCTTACATTTGCAAAATCAATATAAAATAGCTGTTTTCAGCTTCCAAAACATACAAAATGCTGTTTTCAAGTATTTAAACTGTCATAATCATGTTTCTGTCGTGTGTAATAGCTAATGTTGGTGAAAGCAAGATAAAAATGCAGTTTTAAGCATGCAAAAGCATACAAAATACCGTTTTCAAGTATTGAAACTGTTATATTCATGTTTCTGTCATGTATAATAGCTAATGTTGTTGAAAGCAAGATAAAAATGCGGTTTTAAGCATGCAAAAGCATACAAAACACCGTTTTCAAGTATTTAAACTGTCATATTCATGTATATGTCGTGTGTAATGGCTTATGTTTGCAAAATCAAGAAGAAATAGCTGTTTTCAGCTTGCAAAAACATACTAAATGCTGATTTCAAGTATTTTAACTGTCATATTCATGTTTCTGTCGTGTATAATAGCTAATGTTGGTAAAAGCAAGATAAAAATGCTGTTTTAAGCATGCAAAAGCATACAAAACTCCGTTTTCAAGTATATAAACTGTCATATTCATGTTTCTGTCGTGTATAATAGCTAATGTTGGTGAAAGCAATATAAAAATGCTGTTTTAAGCATGCAAATGCATACAAAACACCGTTTTCATGTATTTATCTTGTCTTATTCATGTATATGTCGTGTGTAATGGCTTATGTTTGCAAAATCAAGATAAAATACCTGCTTTCAGCTTGCAAAAACATACAAAATGCTGTTTTCAAGTATTTAAACTGTCATAATCATGTTTCTGTCGTGTGTAATAGCTAATGTTGGTGGAAGCAAGATGAAAATGATGTTTTAAGCATGCAAAAGCATACAAAACATTGTTTTCAAGTATTTAAACTGTCATATTCAAGTTTCTGTCGTGTATAATAGCTAATGTTGGTGAAAGCAAGATAAAAATGCTGTTTTAAGCATGCAAAAGCATACAAAACACCGTTTTCAAGTATTTAAACTGTCATATTCATGTATATGTTGTGTGTAATGGCTTATGTTTGTAAAATCAAGATAAAATAGCTGTTTTCAGCTTGCAAAAACATACAAAATGCTGTTTTCAAGTATTTAAACTGTCATATTCATGTTTCTGTCGTGTATAATAGCTAATGTTGGTGAAAGCAAGATGAAAATGCTGTTTTAAGCAATCAAAAGCATACAAAACACCGTTTTCAAGTATTTAAAATGTCAGATTCATGTATAAGTCGTGTATAATAGCTAATGTTGTTGAAAGCAACAAAAAAATGCTGTTTTAAGCATGCGAAAGCATACAAAACACCGTTTTCAAGTATTTAAACTGTCATATTCATGTACATGTCGTGTGTAATGGCTTATGTTTGCAAAATCAAGATAAAATAGCTGTTTTCAGCTTCCAAAACATACAAAATGTTGTTTTCAAAGATTTAAACTGTCATAATCATGTTTCTGTCGTGTGCAATAGCTAATGTTGGTGAAAGCAAGATAAAAATGCAGTTTTAGCATGCAAAAGCATACAAAATACCGTTTTCAAGTATTTAAACTGTCATATTCATGTTTCTGTCATGTATAATAGCTAATGTTGGTGAGAGCATGATGAAAATGCTGTTTTAAGCAATCAAAAGCATACAAAACACCGTTTTCAAGTATTTAAACTGTCATATTCATGTATAAGTCGTGTGTAATGGCTTATGTCTGCAAAATCAAGATAAAATAGCTGTTTTCAGCTTAATGCTGTTTTCAAGTATTTAAACTGTCATATTCATGTTTCTGTCGTGTATAATAGCTAATGTTGGTGAAAGCAAGATAAAAATGCTGTTTTAGGCATGCAAAAGCATACAAAACACCGTTTTCAAGTATTTAAACTGTCATATTCATGTACATGTCGTGTGTAATGGCTTATGTTTGCAAAATCAAGATAAAATAGCTGTTTTCAGCTTGCAAAAACATACAAAATGCTGTTTTCAAGTTTTTTAACTGTCATATTCATGTTTCTGTCGTGTATAATAGCTAATGTTGGTGAAAGCAAGATAAAAATGCTGTTTTAAGCATGCAAAAGCATACAAAACACCGTTTTCAAGTATTTAAACTGTCATATTCATGTTTCTGTCGTGTATAATAGCTAATGTTGGTGAAAGCAAGCTAAAAATGCAGTTTTAAGCATGCAAAAGCATACAAAACACCGTTTTCAAGTATTTAAACTGTCATATTCATGTACATGTCGTACGTAATGGCTTACATTTGCAAAATCAATATAAAATAGCTGTTTTCAGCTTCCAAAACATACAAAATGCTGTTTTCAAGTATTTAAACTGTCATAATCATGTTTCTGTCGTGTGTAATAGCTAATGTTGGTGAAAGCAAGATAAAAATGCAGTATTAAGCATGCAAAAGCATACAAAATACCGTTTTCAAGTATTGAAACTGTTATATTCATGTTTCTGTCATGTATAATAGCTAATGTTGGTGAAAGCAAGATAAAAATGCTGTTTTAAGCATGCAAAAGCATACAAAACACCGTTTTCAAGTATTTAAACTGTCATATTCATGTATATGTCGTGTGTAATGGCTTATGTTTGCAAAATCAAGAAGAAATAGCTGTTTTCAGCTTGCAAAAACATACTAAATGCTGATTTCAAGTATTTTAACTGTCATATTCATGTTTCTGTCGTGTATAATAGCTAATGTTGGTGAAAGCAAGATAAAAATGCTGTTTTAAGCATGCAAAAGCATACAAAACTCCGTTTTCAAGTATATAAACTGTCATATTCATGTTTCTGTCGTGTATAATAGCTAATGTTGGTGAAAGCAATATAAAAATGCTGTTTTAAGCATGCAAATGCATACAAAACACCGTTTTCATGTATTTATCTTGTCTTATTCATGTATATGTCGTGTGTAATGGCTTATGTTTGCAAAATCAAGATAAAATACCTGCTTTCAGCTTGCAAAAACATACAAAATGCTGTTTTCAAGTATTTAAACTGTCATAATCATGTTTCTGTCGTGTGTAATAGCTAATGTTGGTGAAAGCAAGATGAAAATGATGTTTTAAGCATGCAAAAGCATACAAAACATTGTTTTCAAGTATTTAAACTGTCATATTCAAGTTTCTGTCGTGTATAATAGCTAATGTTGGTGAAAGCAAGATAAAAATGCTGTTTTAAGCATGCAAAAGCATACAAAACACCGTTTTCAAGTATTTAAACTGTCATATTCATGTATATGTTGTGTGTAATGGCTTATGTTTGCAAAATCAAGATAAAATAGCTGTTTTCAGCTTGCAAAAACATACAAAATGCTGTTTTCAAGTATTTAAACTGTCATATTCATGTTTCTGTTGTGTATAATAGCTAATGTTGGTGAAAGCAAGATGAAAATGCTGTTTTAAGCAATCAAAAGCATACAAAACACCGTTTTCAAGTATTTAAAATGTCAGATTCATGTATAAGTCGTGTATAATAGCTAATGTTGTTGAAAGCAACAAAAAAATGCTGCTTTAAGCATGCAAAAGCATACAAAACACCGTTTTCAAGTATTTAAACTGTCATATTCATGTACATGTCGTGTGTAATGGCTTATGTTTGCAAAATCAAGATAAAATTGCTGTTTTCAGCTTCCAAAACATACAAAATGTTGTTTTCAAAGATTTAAACTGTCATAATCATGTTTCTGTCGTGTGCAATAGCTAATGTTGGTGAAAGCAAGATAAAAATGCAGTTTTAGCATGCAAAAGCATACAAAATACCGTTTTCAAATATTTAAACTGTCATATTCATGTTTCTGTCATGTATAATAGCTAATGTTGGTGAGAGCAAGATGAAAATTCTGTTTTAAGCAATCAAAAGCATACAAAACACCGTTTTCAAGTATTTAAACTGTCATATTCATGTATAAGTCGTGTGTAATGGCTTATGTCTGCAAAATCAAGATAAAATAGCTGTTTTCAGCTTAATGCTGTTTTCAAGTATTTAAACTGTCATATTCATGTTTCTGTCGTGTATAATAGCTAATGTTGGTGAAAGCAAGATAAAAATGCTGTTTTAAGCATGCAAAAGCATACAAAACACCGTTTTCAAGTATTTAAACTGTCATATTCATGTTTCTGTCGTGTATAATAGCTAATGTTGGTGAAAGCAAGCTAAAAATGCAGTTTTAAGCATGCAAAAGCATACAAAACACCGTTTTCAAGTATTTAAACTGTCATATTCATGTACATGTCGTGTGTAATGGCTTATATTTGCAAAATCAATATAAAATAGCTGTTTTCAGCTTCCAAAACATACAAAATGCTGTTTTCAAGTATTTAAACTGTCATAATCATGTTTCTGTCGTGTGTAATAGCTAATGTTGGTGAAAGCAAGATAAAAATGCAGTTTTAAGCATGCAAAAGCATACAAAATACCGTTTTCAAGTATTGAAACTGTTATATTTATGTTTCTATCATGTATAATAGCTAATGTTGGTGAAAGCAAGATAAAAATGCTGTTTTAAGCTTGCAAAAGCATACAAAACACCGTTTTCAAGTATTTAAACTGTCATATTCATGTATATGTCGTGTGTAATGGCTTATGTTTACAAAATCAAGAAGAAATAGCTGTTTTCAGCTTGCAAAAACATACAAAATGCTGTTTTCAAGTATTTTAACTGTCATATTCATGTTTCTGTCGTGTATAATAGCTAATGTTGGTGAAAGCAAGATAAAAATGCTGTTTTAAGCATGCAAAAGCATACAAAACTCCGTTTTCAAGTATTTAAACTGTCATATTCATGTTTCTGTCATGTATAATAGCTAATGTTGGTGAAAGCAAGATAAAAATGCTGTTTTAAGCATGCAAATGCATACAAAACACCGTTTTAATGTATTTAACTTGTCTTATTCATGTATATGTCGTGTGTAATGGCTTATGTTTGCAAAATCAAATAATATACCTGCTTTCAGCTTGCAAAAACATACAAAATGCTGTTTTCAAGTATTTAAACTGTCATAATCATGTTTCTGTCGTGTGTAATAGCTAATGTTGGTGAAAGCAAGATGAAAATGCTGTTTTAAGCATGCAAAAGCATACAAAACATTGTTTTCAAGTATTTAAACTGTCATATTCAAGTTTCTGTCGTGTATAATAGCTAATGTTGGTGAAAGCAAGATAAAAATGCTGTTTTAAGCATGCAAAAGCATACAAAACACCGTTTTCAAGTATTTAAACTGTCATATTCATGTATATGTTGTGTGTAATGGCTTATGTTTGCAAAATCAAAATAAAATAGCTGTTTTCAGCTTGCAAAAACATACAAAATGCTGTTTTCAAGTATTTAAACTGTCATATTCATGTTTCTGTCGTGTATAATAGCTAATGTTGGTGAAAGCAAGATGAAAATGCTGTTTTAAGCAATCAAAAGCATACAAAACACCGTTTTCAAGTATTTAAAATGCCAGATTCATGTATGTCGTGTATTATAGCTAATGTTGTTGAAAGCAACAAAAAAATGCTGTTTTAAGCATGCGAAAGCATACAAAACACCGTTTTCAAGTATTTAAACTGTCATATTCATGTACATGTCGTGTGTAATGGCTTATGTTTGCAAAATCAAGATAAAATAGCTGTTTTCAGCTTCCAAAACGTACAAAATGTTGTTTTCAAAGATTTAAACTGTCATAATAATGTTTCTGTCATGTGCAATAGCTAATGTTGGTGAAAGCAAGATAAAAATGCAGTTTTAAGCTTGCAAAAGCATACAAAACACCGTTTTCAAGTATTTAAACTGTCATATTCATGTATAAGTCGTGTGTAAAGGCTTATGTCTGCAAAATCAAGATAAAATAGCTGTTTTCAGCTTAATGCTGTTTTCAAGTATTTAAACTGTCATATTCATGTTTCTGTCGTGTATAATAGCTAATGTTGTTGAAAGCAAGATAAAAATGCTGTTTTAAGCATGCAAAAGCATACAAAACACCGTTTTCAAGTACTTAAACTGTCATATTCATGTTTCTGTCGTGTATAATAGCTAATGTTGGTGAAAGCAAGCTAAAAATGCAGTATTAAGCATAAAAAGCATACAAAACACCGTTTTCAAGTATTTAAACTGTCATATTCATGTACATGTCGTGTGTAATGGCTTACATTTGCAAAGTCAATATAAAATAGCTGTTTTCAGCTTCCAAAACATACAAAATGCTGTTTTCAAGTATTTAAACTGTCATAATCATGTTTCTGTCGTGTGTAATAGCTAATGTTGGTGAAAGCAAGATAAAAATGCAGTTTTAAGCATGCAAAAGCATACAAAATACCGTTTTCAAGTATTGAAACTGTTATATTCATGTTTCTGTCGTGTATAATAGCTAATATTGGTGAAAGCAAGATAAAAATGTTGTTTTAAGCATGCAAAAGCATACAAAACTCCGTTTTCAAGTATTTAAACGGTCATATTCATGTACATGTCGTGTGTAATGGCTTACATTTGCAAAATCAATATAAAATAGCTGTTTTCAGCTTGCAAAACATACAAAATGCTGTTTTCAAGTATTTAAACTGTCATAATCATGTTTCTGTCGTGTGTAATAGCTAATGTTGGTGAAAGCAAGATAAAAATGCAGTTTTAAGCATGCAAAAGCATACAAAATACCGTTTTCAAGTATTGAAACTGTTATATTCATGTTTCTGTCATGTATAATAGCTAATGTTGGTGAAAGCAAGATAAAAATGCTGTTTTAAGCATGCAAAAGCATACAAAACACCGTTTTCAAGTATTTAAACTGTCATATTCATGTATATGTCGTGTGTAATGGCTTATGTTTGCAAAATCAAGAAGAAATAGCTGTTTTCAGCTTGCAAACACATACAAAATGCTGTTTTCAAGTATTTTAACTGTCATATTCATGTTTCTGTCGTGTATAATAGCTAATGTTGGTGAAAGCAAGATAAGAATGCTGTTTTAAGCATGCAAAAGCATACAAAACTCCGTTTTCAAGTATTTAAACTGTCATATTCATGTTTCTGTCGTGTATAATAGCTAATGTTGGTGAAAGCAAGATAAAAATGCTGTTTTAAGCATGCAAATGCATACAAAACACAGTTTTCATGTATTTAAACTGTCATATTCATGTATATGTCGTGTGTAATGGCTTATGTTTGCAAAATCAAGATAAAATACCTGCTTTCAGCTTGCAAAAACATACAAAATGCTGTTTTCAAGTATTTAAACTGTCATAATCATGTTTCTGTCGTGTGTAATAGCTAATGTTGGTGAAAGCATGATAAAAATGCTGTTTTAAGCATGCAAAAGCATACAAAACATTGTTTTCAAGTATTTAAACTGTCATATTCAAGTTTCTGTCGTGTATAATAGCTAATGTTGGTGAAAGCAAGATAAAAATGCTGTTTTAAGCATGCAAAAGCATACAAAACACCGTTTTCAAGTATTTAAACTGTCATATTCATGTACATGTCGTGTGTAATGGCTTATGTTTGCAAAATCAAGATAAAATAGCTGTTTTCAGCTTGCAAAAACATACAAAATGCTGTTTTCAAGTATTTTAACTGTCATATTCATATTTCTGTCGTGTATAATAGCTAATGTTGGTGAAAGCAAGATAAAAATGCTGTTTTAAGCATGCAAAAGCATATAAAACACCGTTTTCAAGTATTTTAACTGTCATATTCATGTTTCTGTCGTGTATAATAGCTAATGTTGTTGAAAGCAACAAAAAATGCTGTTTTAAGCATGCGAAAGCATACAAAACACCGTTTTCAAGTATTTAAACTGTCATATTCATGTACATGTCGTGTGTAATGGCTTATGTTTGCAAAATCAAGATAAAATAGCTGCTTTCAGCTTGCAAAAACATACAAAATGCTGTTTTCAAGTATTTAAACTGTCATATTCATGTTTCTGTCGTGTATAATAGCTAATGTTTGTGAAAGCAAGATAAAAATTCAGTTTTAAGCATGCAAAAGCATACAAAACACCGTTTTCAAGTATTTAAACTGTCATATTCATGTATATGTCGTGTGTTTGCAAAATCAAGATAAAATACCTGCTTTCAGCTTGCAAAAACATACAAAATGCTGTTTTCAAGTATTTAAACTGTCATATTCATGTTTCTGTCGTGTATAATAGCTAATGGTGGTGAAAGTAAGATAAAAATGCTATTTTAAGCATGCAAAAGCATACAAAACACAGTTTTCAAGTTTTTAACCTGTCATATTCATGTATATGTCGTGTTAATGGCTCATGTTTGCAAACTAAAGATAAAATAGCTGTTTTCAGCTTGCAAAACCATACAAAATGCTGTTTTCAAGTATTTAAACTGTCATATTCATGTTTCTGTCGTGTAAAATAGCTAATGTTGGTGAAAGCAACATAAAAATGCAGTTTTAACATGCGAAAGCATACAAAACACCGTTTTCAAGTATTTAAACTGTTATATTCATGTACATGTCGTGTGTAATGGCTTATGTTTGCAAAATCAAGATAAAATAGCTGTTTTCAGCTTCCAAAACATACAAAATGCTGTTTTCAAGTATTTAAACTGTCATAATCATGTTTCTGTCGTGTGTTATAGCTAATGTTGGTGAAAGCAAGATAAAAATGTAGTTTTAAGCATGCAAAAGCATACAAAACACCGTTTTCAAGTATTTAAACTGTCATATTTATGTACATGTCGTGTGTAATGGCTTGAATTTGCAAAATCAAGATAAAATAGCTGTTTTCAGTTTGCAAAAACATACAAAATGCTGTTTTCAAGTATTTAAACGGTCATATTCATGTTTCTGTCGTGTATAATAGCTAATGTTGGTGAAAGCAAGATAAAAATGCTGTTTTAAGCATGCAAAAGCATACAAAACACCGTTTTCAAGTATTTAAACTATCATATTCATGTATATGTCGTGTGTAATGGCTTACATTTGCAAAATCTAGATAAAATAGCTGTTTTCAGTTTGCAAAAACATACAAAATGCTGTTTTCAAGTATTTAAACTGTCATAATCATGTTTCTGTCGTGTGTAATAGCTAATGTTGGTGAAAGCAAGATAAAAATGTAGTTTTAAGCATGCAAAAGCATACAAAACACCGTTTTCAAGTATTTAAACTGTCATATTCATGTACATGTCGTGTGTAATGGCTTACATTTGCAAAATTAAAATAAAATAGCTGTTTTCAGTTTGCAAAAACATACAAAATGCTGTTTTCAAGTATTTAAACGGTCATATTCATGTTTCTGTCGTGTATAATAGCTAATGTTGGTGAAAGCAAGATAAAAATGCTGTTTTAAGCATGCAAAAGCATACAAAACACCGTTTTCAAGTATTTAAACTGTCATATTCATGTATATGTTGTGTGTAATGGGTTATGTTTGCAAAATCAAGATAAAATAGCTGTTTTCGGCTTGCAAAAACATACTAAATGCTGTTTTCAAGTATTTAAACTGTCATATTCATGTTTCTGCCGTGTATAATAGCTAATGTTGGTGAAAGCAAGATAAAAATGCTGTTTTAAGCATTCAAAAGCATACAAAACACCGTTTTCAAGTATTTAAACAGTCATATTCATGTTTCTGTCGTGTGTAATAGCTAACGTTGGTGAAAGCAAGATAAAAATGTAGTTTTAAGAATGCAAAAGCATACAAAACACCGTTTTTAATTATTTAAACTGTCATATTCATGTACATGTCGTGTGTAATGGCTTGAATTTGCAAAAACAAGATAAAATAGCTGTTTTCAGTTTCCAAAAACATACAAAATGCTGTTTTTAAGTATTTAAACGGTCATATTCATGTTTCTGTCGTGTATAATAGCTAATGTTGGTGAAAGCAAGATAAAAATGCTGTTTTAAGCATGCAAAAGCATACAAAACACCGTTTTTAAGTATTTAAACTGTCATATTTATGTTTCTGTCGTGTATAATAGCTAATGTTGGTGAAAGCAACATAAAAATGCTGTTTTAAGCATGCGAAAGCATACAAAACACCGTTTTCAAGTATTTAAACTGTCATATTCATGTACATGTCGTGTGTAATGGCTTATGTTTGCAAAATCAAGATAAAATAGCTGTTTTCAGCTTCCAAAACATACAAAATGCTATTTTCAAGTATTTAAACTGTCATAATCATGTTACTGTCGTGTGTAATAGCTAATGTTGGTGAAAGCAAGATAAAAATGCAGTTTTAAGCATGCAAAAGCATAAAAAACACCGTTTTCAAGTATTTAAACTGTCATATTCATGTACATGTCGTGTGTAATGGCTTACATTTGCAAAAGCAAGATAAAATAGCTGTTTTCAGTTTGCAAAAACATACAAAATGCTGTTTTCAAGTATTTAAACTGTCATAATCATGTTTCTGTCGTGTGTAATAGCTAATGTTGGTGAAAGCAAGATAAAAATGTAGTTTTAAGCATGCAAAAGCATACAAAACACCGTTTTCAAGTATTTAAACTGTCTTATTCATGTACATGTCGTGTGTAATGGCTTACATTTGCAAAATCAAAATAAAATAGCTGTTTTCAGTTTGCAAAAACATACAAAATGCTGTTTTCAAGTATTTAAACTGTCATATTTATGTTTCTGTCGTGTATAATAGCTAATGTTGGTGAAAGCAAGATAAAAATGCTGTGTTAAGGATGCAAAAGCATACAAAACACCGTTTTCATGTATTTAAACTGTCATATTCATTTAAATGTCGTGTGTAATGGCTTATGTTTGCAAAATCAAGATAAAATAGCTGTTTTCAGCTTTCAAAACATACAAAATGCAGTTTTCAAGTATTTAAACTGTCATAATCATGTTTCTGTCGTGTGTAATAGCTAATGTTGGTGAAAGCAAGATAAAATTGCTGTTCTAAGCATGCAAAAGCATACAAAACACCGTTTTCAAGTATTTAAACTGTCATATTCATGTATATGTTGTGTGTAATGGCTTATGTTTGCAAAATCAAGATAAAATAGCTGCTTTCAGCTTGCAAAAACATACAATATGCTGTTTTCAAGTATTTAAACTGTCATATTCATGTTTCTGTCGTGTATAATAGCTAATGTTGGAGAAAGCAAGATAAAATTCCTGTTTTAAGCATGCAAATGCATACAAAACACCGTTTTCATGAATTTAAACTGTCATATTCATGTATATGTCGTGTGTAATGGCTTATGTTTGCAAAATCAAGATAAAATACCTGCTTTCAGCTTGCAAAAACATACAAAATGCTGTTTTCAAGTATTTAAACTGTCATATTCATGTTTCTGTCGTGTATAATAGCTAATGTTGGTGAGAGCAAGATGAAAATGCCGTTTTAAGCAATCAAAAGCATACAAAACACCGTTTTCAAGTATTTAAACTGTCATATTCATGTATAAGTCCTGTGCAATGGCTTATGTCGGCAAAATCAAGATAAAATAGCTGTTTTCAGCTTAATGCTGTTTTCAAGTATTTAAACTGTCATATTCATGTTTCTGTCGTGTATAATAGCTAATGTTGGTGAAAGCAAGATAAAAATGCTATTTTAAGCATGCAAAAGCATACAAAACACAGTTTTCAAGTATTTAAACTGTCATATTCATGTTTCTGTCGTGTATAATAGCTAATGTTGGTGAAAGCAAGCTAAAAATGCAGTTTTAAGCATGCAAAAGCATACAAAACACCGTTTTCAAGTATTTAAACTGTCATATTCATGTACATGTCGTGTGTAATGGCTTACATTTGCAAAATCAATATAAAATAGCTGTTTTCAGCTTCCAAAACATACAAAATGCTGTTTTCAAGTATTTAAACTGTCATAATCATGTTTTTGTCGTGTGTAATAGCTAATGTTGGTGAAAGCAAGATAAAAATGCAGTTTTAAGCATGCAAAAGCATACAAAATACCGTTTTCAAGTATTGAAACTGTTATATTCATGTTTCTGTCATGTATAATAGCTAATGTTGTTGAAAGCAAGATAAAAATGCTGTTTTAAGCATGCAAAAGGATACAAAACACCGTTTTCAAGTATTTAAACTGTCATATTCATGTATATGTCGTGTGTAATGGCTTATGTTTGCAAAATCAAGAAGAAATAGCTGTTTTCAGCTTGCAAAAACATACAAAATGCTGTTTTCAAGTATTTTAACTGTCATATTCTTGTTTCTGTCGTGTATAATAGCTAATGTTGGTGAAAGCAAGATAAAAATGCTGTTTTAAGCATGCAAAAACATACAAAACTCCGTTTTCAAGTATTTAAACTGTCATATTCATGTTTCTGTCGTGTATAATAGCTAATGTTGGTGAAAGCAAGATAAAAATGCTGTTTTAAGCATGCAAATGCATACAAAACACCGTTTTCATAAATTTAAACTGTCAAATTCATGTATATGTCGTGTGTAATGGCTTATGTTTGCAAAATCAAGATAAAATACCTGCTTTCAGCTTGCAAAAACATACAAAATGCTGTTTTCAAGTATTTAAACTGTCATAATCATGTTTCTGTCGTGTGTAATAGCTAATGTTGGTGAAAGCAAGATAAAAATGCTGTTTTAAGCATGCAAAAGCATACAAAACATTGTTTTCAAGTATTTAAACTGTCATATTCAAGTTTCTGTCGTGTATAATAGCTAATGTTGGTGAAAGCAAGATAAAAATGCTGTTTTAAGCATGCAAAAGGATACAAAACACCGTTTTCAAGTATTTAAACTGTCATATTCATGTATATGTTGTGTGTAATGGCTTATGTTTGCAAAATCAAGATAAAATAGCTGTTTTCAGCTTGCAAAAACATACAAAATGCTGTTTTCAAGTATTTAAACTGTCATATTCATGTTTCTGTCGTGCATAATAGCTAATGTTGGTGAAAGCAAGATAAAAATGCTGTTTTAAGCATGCAAAAAGCATACAAAACTCCGTTTTCAAGTATTTAAACTGTCATATTCATGTTTCTGTCGTGTATAATAGCTAATGTTGGTGAAAGCAAGATAAAAATGCTGTTTTAAAGCATGCAAATGCATACAAAACACCGTTTCATGTCTTTAAACTGTCATATTCATGTATATGTCGTGTTTAATGGCTTATGTTTGCAAAATCAAGATAAAATACCTGCTTTCAGCTTGCAAAAACATACAAAATGCTGTTTTCAAGTATTTAAACTGTCATAATCATGTTTCTGTCGTGTGTAATAGCTAATGTTGGTGAAAGCAATATAAAAATGCTTTTTTAAGCATGCAAAAGCATACAAAACATTGTTTTCAAGTATTTAAACTGTCATATTCATGTTTCTGTCGTGTATAATAGCTAATGCTGGTGAAAGGAAGATAAAAATGCTGTTTTAAGCATGCAAATGCATACAAAACACCGTTTTCAAGTATTTAAACTGTCATATTCATGTATATGTCGTGTGTAATGGCTTATGTTTGCAAAATCAAGATAAAATAGCTGCTTTCAGCTTGCAAAAACATACAAAATGCTGTTTTCAAGTATTTAAACTGTCATATTCATGTTTCTGTCGTGTATAATAGCTAATGTTGGTGAAAGCAAGATAGAAATGCTGTTTTAAGCATGCAAAAGCATACAAAACACCGTTTTCAAGTATTTAAACTGTCATATTCAAGTATATGTCGTGTGTAATGGCTTATGTTTGCAAAATCAAGAAGAATTAGCTGTTTTCAGCTTGCAAAAACATACAAAATGCTGTTTTCAAGTATTTTAACTGTCATATTCATGTTTCTGTCGTGTATAATAGCTAATGTTGGTGAAAGCAAGATAAGAATGCTGTTTTAAGCATGCAAAAGCATACAAAACTCCGTTTTCAAGTATTTAAACTGTCATATTCATGTTTCTGTCGTGTATAATAGCTAATGTTGGTGAAAGCAAGATAAAAATGCTGTTTTAAAGCATGCAAATGCATACAAAACACCAGTTTTCATGTATTTAAACTGTCATATTCATGTATATGTCGTGTGTAATGGCTTATGTTTGCAAAAATCAAGATAAAATACCTGCTTTCAGCTTGCAAAAACATACAAAATGCTGTTTTCAAGTATTTAAACTGTCATAAACATGTTTCTGTCGTGTGTAATAGCTAATGTTGGTGAAAGCAAGATAAAAATGCTGTTTTAAGCATGCAAAAGCATACAAAACATTGTTTTCAAGTATTTAAACTGTCATATTCAAGTTTCTGTCGTGTATAATAGCTAATGTTGGTGAAAGCAAGATAAAAATGC
This sequence comes from Poecilus cupreus, assembly GCA_963942605.1. Classification (NCBI taxonomy): domain Eukaryota; kingdom Metazoa; phylum Arthropoda; class Insecta; order Coleoptera; family Carabidae; genus Poecilus; species Poecilus cupreus. The sequence continues at coordinate 49,561 of CAWWDY010001354.1, forward strand.
TGTTTTAAGCATGCAAAAGCATACAAAACACCGTTTTCAAGTATTTAAACTGTCATATTCATGTATATGTTGTGTGTAATGGCTTATGTTGCAAAAATCAAGATAAAATAGCTGTTTTCAGCTTGCAAAAACATACAAAATGCTGTTTTTAAGTATTTAAACTGTCATATTCATGTTTCTGTCGTGTATAATAGCTAATGTTGGTGAAAGCAAGACAAAAATTCTGTTTTAAGCATGCAAAAGCATACAAAACACACGTTTTCAAGTATTTAAACTGTCATATTCAATTTTCTGTCATGTATAATGGCTAATGTTGGTGAAAGCAAGATAAAAATGCTGTTTTAAGCTTGCAAAAGCATACAAAACACCGTTTTCAAGTATTTAAACTGTCATATTCATGTATATGTTGTGTGTAATGGCTTATGTTTGCAAAATCAAGATAAAATAGCTGTTTCAGCTTAATGCAGTTTTCAAGTATTTAAACTGTCATATTCATGTTTCTGTCGTGTATAATAGCTATTGTTGGTGAAAGCAAGATAAAAATGCTGTTTTAAGCATGCAAAAGCATACAAAAACACCGTTTTCAAGTATTTAAACTGTCATATTCATGTATAAGTCGTGTATAATAGCTAATGTTGGTGAAAGCAAGCTAAAAATGCAGTTTTAAGCATGCAAAAGCATACAAAACACCGTTTTCAAGTATTTAAACTGTCATATTCATGTACATGTCGTGTGTAATGGCTTACATTTGCAAAATCAATATAAAATAGCTGTTTTTCAGCTTCTAAAACATACAAAATGCTGTTTTCAGGTATTTAAACTGTCATAATCATGTTTCTGTCGTGTGTAATAGCTAATGTTAGTGAAAGCAAGATAAAAATGCAGTTTTAAGCATGCAAAAGCATACAAAATACCGTTTTCAAGTATTGAAACTGTTATATTCATGTTTCTGTCATGTATAATAGCTAATGTTGGTGAAAGCAAGATAAAAATGCAGTTTTAAGCATGCAAAAGCATACAAAACACCGTTTTCAAGTATATAAACTGTCATATTCATGTATATGTCGTGTGTTATGGCTTATGTTTGCAAAATCAAGAAGAAATAGCTGTTTTCAGCTTGCAAAAACATACAAAATGCTGTTTTCAAGTATTTTAACTGTCATATTCATGTTTCTGTCGTGTATAATAGCTAATGTTGGTGAAAGCAAGATAAAAATGCTGTTTTAAGCATGCAAAAGCATACAAAACTCCGTTTTCAAGTATTTAAACTGTCATATTCAAGTTTCTGTCGTGTATAATAGCTAATATTGGTGAAAGCAAGATAAAAATGCTGTTTTAAGCATGCAAAAGCATACAAAACACCGTTTTCAAGTATTTAAACTGTCATTATTCATGTATATGTTGTGTGTAATGGCTTATGTTTGCAAAATCAAGATAAAATAGCTGTTTTCAGCTTGCAAAAACATACAAAATGCTGTTTTCAAGTATTTAAACTGTCATATTCATGTTTCTGTCGTGTATAATAGCTAATGTTGGTGAAAGCAAGATAAAAATGCTGTTTTAAGCATGCAAAAGCATACAAAACTCCGTTTCAAGTATTTAAACCGTCATATTCATGTTTCTGTCGTGTATAATAGCTAATGTTGGTGAAAGCAAGATAAAAATGCTGTTTTAAGCATGCAAATGCATACAAAACACCGTTTTCATGTATTTAAACTGTCATATTCATGTATATGTCGTGTGTAATGGCTTATGTTTGCAAAATAAAGATAAAATTCATGCTTTCAGCTTGCAAAAACATACAAAATGCTGTTTTCAAGTATTTAAACTGTCATAATCATGTTTCTGTCGTGTGTAATAGCTAATGTTGGTGAAAGCAAGAAAAAATGCTGTTTTAAGCATGCAAAAGCATACAAAACATTGTTTTCAAGTATTTAAACTGTCATATTCAAGTTTCTGTCGTGTATAATAGCTAATGTTGGTGAAAGCAAGATAAAAATGCTGTTTTAAGCATGCAAAAGCATACAAACACCGTTTTCAAGTATTTAAACTGTCATATTCATGTATATATGTTGTGTGTAATGGCTTATGTTGCAAAATCAAGATAAAATAGCTGTTTTTCAGCTTGCAAAAACATACAAAATGCTTTCTAAGTATTTAAACTGTCATATTCATGTTTCTGTCGTGTATAATAGCTAATGTTGGTGAAAGCAAGACAAAAATGCTGTTTTAAGCATGCAAAAGCATACAAAACACCGTTTCAAGTATTTAAACTGTCATATTCAATTTTCTGTCATGTATAATAGCTAATGTTGGTGAAAGCAAGATAAAAATGCTGTTTTAAGCATGCAAAAGCATACAAAACACCGTTTTCAAGTATTTAAACTGTCATATTCATGTATATGTTGTGTGTAATGGCTTATGTTTGCAAAATCAAGATAAAATAGCTGTTTTCAGCTTGCAAAAACATACAAAATGCTGTTTCTAAGTATTTAAACTGTCATATTCATGTTTCTGTCGTGTATAATAGCTAATGTTGGTGAAAGCAAGAAAAAATGCTGTTTTAAGCATGCAAAAGCATACAAAACATTGTTTTCAAGTATTTAAACTGTCATATTCATGTTTCTGTCGCGTATAATAGTTAATGTTGGTGAGAGCAAGATGAAAATGCTGTTTTAAGCAATCAAAAGCATACAAAACACCGTTTTCAAGTATTTAAACTGTCATATTCATGTATAAGTCGTGTGTAATGGCTTATGTCTGCAAAATCAAGATAAAATAGCTGTTCTCACCTTGCAAAAACATACAAAATGCTGTTTTCAAGTATTTTAACTGTCATATTCATGTTTCTGTCGTGTATAATAGCTAATGTTGGTGAAAGCAAGATAAAAATGCTATTTTAAGCATGCAAAAGCATACAAAACACCGTTTTCAAGTATTTAAACTGTCATATTCATGTTTCTGTCGTGTATAATAGCTAATGTTGGTGAAAGCAAGCTAAAAATGCAGTTTTAGGCATGCAAAAGCATACAAAAACACCGTTTTCAAGTATTTAAACTGTCATATTCATGTACATGTCGTACGTAATGGCTTACATTTGCAAAATCAATATAAAATAGCTGTTTTCAGCTTCCAAAACATACAAAATGCTGTTTTCAAGTATTTAAACTGTCATAATCATGTTTCTGTCGTGTGTAATAGCTAATGTTGGTGAAAGCAAGATAAAAATGCTGTTTTAAGCATGCAAAAGCATACAAAACT